>JACJUM010003317.1:1743791-1816549 GCA_020976665.1 Heortia vitessoides | reverse complement strand
GGGAAGGACAACACCTCGTTACGGAGAACTAAACTCCTTATTCTAGGAAAAAAGAGTGTTTTTTTGAAGGTAATCAGGTAGAGGTAGAGCTCATACAATGATTTTATCTTCATTGGTAATTTACTAACAGCAGTATTTGCATTGCTGTGTTTCGATTTGAAGAGTGATCTCTCACTTTTGACAGTGAAATTACTGAGTAATATGACAAAATATCTTCAAGTCCCACGGTGTAAGGTACCGGTTGATTGGAATAGTACCTCCCCTGAACCAAGTGTCATAAGAGGAGACTGAGATACCGGAACCGACAGATGGAGGTCCATCCATCGAAAACAGTGTAGCTCAAATGCAGAGGGCGAGGATGGGCAGCAGCATCCCTGTCACAAAAACTACGCTCAGCGATTGAAAAACAAAACACGCGCTTGCCCAACGCGGCAATTATGGGCAAATCGGGGGGATTTTCTGGGGATTTTTGTCTAAATACAATGGTTGGTATGTAGATAATGACGAAGTTGGCAACACGCTAGTGATATTTTTGTAATATAGGCGTCTAAATGCTGCAGTGACGCATATTACCGGTTGTATTTTGTTTATTTTAAATTAATCAGCTTTTAACAAGCTCGCATCATCTTATATTTATGTAAACAAGATAACTCTAAAAACACACATAAATATTAGTGTTGCTCCCTAAACAAATTTTATATTAACATTATTTTACATTCAAGTTTCATTACGATATAAATTTATTATAAACAAAAAAACGGCAATTAAAGTTTATTCCTTCAAAAATTTTCATTTTGTAAAAAAAAAACAAATCTTAATATATTCTTTATTGTTCACATACATTCACAGAGGACATCAAACTTAAAATCGTACAATTGGCAGCCTTATCGCTCTAAGCAATTTCTTACACATAAAAGAGCTAAAGATAATGGGCACTTAGGTGTTAAGTACATATATACAGGAAAATAACAATAACAGGTAACCATTAATGAATGAATTCGCGGACCATATAATACACATACACACACATACATATACTATACACATAGTATACACATTGAACTGCAGTTTGTACTGTTAAGAAATGGGTAAGGCCCATTTCTTAACAGTACTATACGCTTAAAGATAGTTCTAGATCCAGCTTACCTGATTGGGCGAGGGAGCGAGTTCCATTCCTTGGAGAAAAAAAAAGACTATTGAAACTATTCGAATGTGTTGGCATTCTGAGCGTAAGATTTTCTGATAATCTCAGTGAACTCTCGTGACTGTCACAAAGAAAAACAAAACGTTTCTAAAGATAAAATGGAGTATAAAGATCGAAAAGAAAGCGGATAAACATAAGCTTTCCCGTGAAATCGAATTGAGAGCCATTTGAGTTTTGTGCGAAAAACTTAAACATTGTTAAATTTACATATAAAACTATGAACCTCATTCAAAAATGCTCAAGCTTCTTGAATTGGTTTTCAGTTAGATCAAGGTAACTAGCATCAGCGTAATCAAGAATAGGTAATAGTAGGTACGTTGCTAGCGCAATTTTGGTAGGGAAAAGCAGAAGGATACGAAGTCTAAGTTTATGAAACTGAGCTACTTGATTAGATACACCAAGATAGATCGCCAACAAAATAAATACCTAAGTTCTTAATCGTGCTACTAAATGGTACTTTGTTACCATAAACATTGATCAACAGAAGAAATATCTCATCCCGACCAAAACCGTCGCTATTAATAGTTGCGATAGCTCTGTTAAGTTCAGCAAGGACTGCACTAAAATTAAATAAATACCAGCAGACGTAGAACACAGCAGCAGAAATGACACGTGATGACGTCGATGCAGATGACAAATGACAGACAACCAGGTTGGAACTACGGAACCAGTCAATCACCAATGAAGATATGTTAAGAGAGCACAGAACAAAAGACAAGATATAAACAATAAAAACATAATCTCTCTTTTTATTTGAACATTATATTTATGATGCTACAGCACTTATCGTCTTAATATCAGTGATTGGAAGTATACTGCTTGACATGTGCCTCCTCAGGAAAAGAGGGAATTTTGCCCATTATTGCCGCGCTAGGCAAGAGTGTTGATAATCACTGATAGCAGGTTTTGCAATGGGAATGCTGCTGCCTATCCCTACCCTATGCATTTGAGATACACAGTTTCGGATGGATATACCGCTATCTGTCGGTTCTGGTACCTTAGTCGCTTCTTACGACACCTGTTACAGGGAGAGTTACTATTCTACTAGGCCGGTACCTTACGGCGGTTACTTCACAAAAATATCTTGATCTATCCGGTAGTTTCTGAAAACATTTTTTTACCCTGTGCCAGCACCCCAAAAAAGCACTATTTTGGTTTTTTGCATCTTGTAAAATAAGTTAGTGCAGATGGCAGTGTTCCTATTTGTGTGTGTCCAATCCCCACTCAGGAGAAATATTTATATGTCGAATATTTTGTATTTGTTTTGTATCACTGTGTTAAATATGTATTTAAGTATTATGTTCCTAACAAGATTTCTTTTAAAAATATACTTACTACGGATTTCTTTTATTTACTTCTTACAGTTAGTTTAGTTAGTAGTCTGAGTTGTTTGCGAGTGCCACACTTTCCAGATTTTTCGATACAAATCTAAACACATAAGACTATCAAGGGGAAGCTTAAAGCAAACGTGGACCGCAGTTTATAGGGCCTTCACGTACTACGACCTCAGCGTGGGCGTATACAAACTAATAAATAAAATCGCACTCAATCCGGAAGAGGAGGGTCGGTATGAGACAAATAGTCCTCTTTTCCTCGATGTTATGTCTTCACAACGTATCTCTCTAATCCGATTTGTCTTTTAAAGTTGAGCCGTATAAAATATAACCTTTGTTCGCGAAATGTCATCGTATCAAGTAATTGGATTGCATCTTATATGAAATCCCCTCTTCTCGTTTTAATTACTTTAATATTATGTATATTTATATGTATATAATATAAATAAAATTGAGGATTTTAAAAATAAACTACAAATTGCTTTTCTGAAGATACGAAGTACTTAACATATTTTTTTTCATAATATTAAAATACATAAATCAATTTAAATCTCAATCAGCCATGTATCGCGTTATACTCTCGACATATATGCACGACTACTGTTGCCATCCCAAAATATATACACAAAGATCAAATGGAGGTTCTGCCATCTGTCGGTTCTGGTATACATGGAGGTACTATTCGACTCTGCCAATGACTCACAGCTTATTCATCATGTTTGGTGCGCGCCTGGGTGTTCAATTGTATTTAAGTAGTATATTTGTGATTCCTTTATTACTACGGAGTCAGGACAATGAATGAGATGTTGCGAGAATTTATTTTTAATTGTTTTTGAATTGACTATAATTGCTGCCCTGGGTAAGGGTGTTGGCAATCGCTAAGCTGACAAGGATGCTCTGCCCATCCCCGCTCTGTGCATTTAAGCTACTTTTTGGTAACTCATTATATATTTGGTATAAGGAAACGGTATAATTATATTGTGCAACAGTATTTTGCATGCCTACTGAATTAAAAATATCCCCATATAAATAATAATCTCCCCCCACCCCCACCCCCCTATTGCAGGACTTAAAGCTATATAAAAATAATTTTCGCTTGATTTATTTCTTTACGAATACATTATTCTATAAATCCTTTAAGGCATTTCCCACTGACTCCGCACGCTTCCAAAAGCACTTTGTACGGTGAAGTGAAGTCGCCGTAGAAACTTATTGAACCTGAATAAAGGGATTATAGTTTATCCTTGGCTTTCTTCAGTAAAACTTCGTAATAGGGAGACAGGCGGATTTATTGACTGGAACAGTTCTAGTCAACCGAAATCCTAGACAATATCTCGTTTTTGATTTCAATCAATGTAAATAAAAGGCTAGAACTTTTGCATTTATTTATCATATCAGCCATTGGAAGTCCACTGCCGGATATAGGCCAACTCAAGAAGGGGAATATCCCTACTAATATTATAAATGCGAAAGTAACTCTGTCTGTCTGTCTGTCTGTCTGTCTGTCTGTCTGTCTGTCTGTCTGTTACGCTTTCCCGGTTAAACTTCTCAACCGATTTTGATGAAATCTGGCATAGACAATCTTTAGACCTTAAGAAAGGACATAGGCTATTTTTGAACTCGGAAAATAAGGGTTGTAAGGGGTTGCAAGGGGGGATGAAAAGTTGTTTGCATGGATCGCTATTTTTAGAGCTAGAAACTTAAAACTTATTTTTCAGGCCATTGATTCGATATAAATAAACGTGACATTCAAAGTTTATATAATTTGAAGTATAACCAAAAAACTATTCCACGCGGACGAAGTCGCGGGCACAGCTAGTTGTTTATAAATGCTGCGCTGGGCAAAAATGTTGACAATCGCCGAGCGCATCTTTCGCGACGGAATTCTGCTACTCATCCCAACCCTGTGCATTTAAGCTACATTTTTGTGCATGTATATATCGCCATCTGTCTGTTCTGGTACCTCAGCGCCTGTTGCGATACCTGGTACAGGGAGGTAATCTACAATACCGATACCTCACAGCTTATTTATATGTAAACTAGCATTAATTAGACGTAATTAAATTACGTTATTAAAAACTAACACTGGCAAAGCCGAGTACAGCATAGCACAAATGCAATAGGCCGGGAATGGGCAGCCTACCCAGTGCGACAATTGTGGGCAAAATTCCTTTTTCCTTGAGGCAGGCTATGTGCAGCAGTAGCCGTTTAATTATTGATTTGGTGCTTTAATACCAAGGCACAGAATTAACACAAATACTATGTTATTAATATTTGTCTTGAGTGGGGATTGAACTCAACATCTTTAGCGTAAAATGTACACAATTAAATGCGCCACCGGGCTCGTCAAAACGAACAAAAGAGAATACACATAAATATAAATTTATTATACTGCGAAATTCAAATGAGTTTTGATTAGATAAGGTTTTAATATTAATAACGTGATCAGATATTTGGTTTGGTGATCTTATTTATTCTATTAGAATGAGGTTTGATCTAAACAGGCAAACTGTTGAAAAAAACTAGAAATTACTGGTAAGCTTATTAGACCAGATATTCTACATTTTTGTTATATTATAAAACTTTAGAAAACGAAATTGAAAAATGTGTTAAGTTCCAATTTAAAACGACAGGCGATTCTGAGTTTGATGTTCGACTATTTGAAATATACTCGTAGAAACAAATAAAAGTTGTCAAAGAAACATGTTTTATCCCAACCCAAGAGAAATATTTCTGTGATAAACATTTGTGTGTCCATATGTATACAGTTCTGTGTACAAAGACACAAATGTATACATATGTGTACTATAAATAGAATAGTTTAATATATACATATATGTCGTTACGCGTTTTGTGAGAAATGCAAGGGTAGACTGTTGCAATAAGTACCTTCATTTTGTCTAATGTAAGTGGTAAATCGTACAACTCCACTAGGCACAATCCTTATTGCGTCTGTCTACAGTATTTGATCTCACATAACGCGTATTTATAATGAGCAGCACAAGAAACCAGACGTAGCTTCACTCGGATAGTAACTGCTGATTAGACTGTTACAAACGAAACGTAAATTGCTTCTACATTTGAAACTTGCAAATGAATTACTCAGTCTACTTGCGAAAATGAAAGTGAAATGTTATTGCATTTTACTGCGCAATCAACCCGGCTGACACTAACGAGCACATGCACTGTATCATTATTATCATTAAAAAGTATAGTATTATTAAGCACACGCATTTGAGAAATTGATATATTTTATTATTTATCGCTTAGTAACTACAATTTTATAATATTTTTTGGCTGAAGTAATTTTAGAACTCCAGAATCACGCTGGACACAAGCCCAACACAAACGGTCCTATCAGAACTTACTTGGGGAGACCTATGTCTAGCAGTGGACGTCTTATGACTGATATATTGATAGAAATGATGATGATGAAGCAATTGTAATGTAACAGCACAGATAAGCAATAAGAAATAATTTCTTCTAATATTTATTTATTAACAATTAACATCTCAACTATCGTTACAGGTTTACTTACACTTTTGCGATAGAATGAGAGATAATTAAAAAATATATTCATTCTGGATACATTATAATATTTAAAAAAATATAATAACACTAGATAGTACAAAATAAAGTCTTATGTAGGTATGCTTAGATCTTTAAAACTACACAACGGATTTTTTGCGTAGTTTTAATGATCAAAGCAATGAACCAAATATTTGTCCTAGGTATACATATGAGTCCACAACTTCAGGAAGCGAGCTTTGAGCTTCGAGCTTCGAGAATCGTGCTTAAATCTTCTATCAATTCGTCAGCAAATCGAAGGTGAGTGATGTATTCTCCATTAATGTTGATGCCAAATCCTTGCTATTTTAGGTACTTGAAGGCGTTTTCCAAAGTGCCATTAAACTGTCTCGGAGATATTACGTCTCTCTGTCGAACACCCCTTCTGTCTAACACTCAACTAATCATACACAATATAGAAGAGAAACACTGATAACTTTAGTGGTGTCCAATTACATTACAAAAACTGGCTGAACCCAACAATTCGGACCAAATAATGCACTATACTATATAACATAATAATCTACAAAAAAGTCTACGATGGCATATGTATATCTCACATAATAACCATTTTGTATCCTCATTGCACCCGCGCAAAGCTGGAACTTGTCGATAGTTGGTTATAATCCAATTCTCCCGGATTGTGCATCACCCCCCGTAATAATACTATATCATCAGATCAGCCATTGGAAGTCAACAGCTGGACATAGGCTTCCCAAGAAAAGGGGAATTTTGCCCACAATTTCCGCGCTGTGCAAGCGTGTTCCCAAACGAAGAGCGCAGCTTTTGCGATAGGGATGCTGCTGCCATCCCCTGATTTTTACTAAATACCCTGCTCATATAAATTCCCTTCGATAAACTCCGGACATTTGTAGTTCAAGTGCCGAGTAAATTTGTTCTGTTCACGTTCTAACGTGTCAATGTACCTCCCCTTGTGAGGAGACTGTACTATGATCAAGGTCAGAAGTGCCAAGAATAAACGAGCGTGTATGAAAAGACTAGGCAAAGTCTAAAGAACTAAGATGAGTTCTGAATATTGCATTATACAACACTAAGAGTGACAACAACAGGGTTCCCTTTAGAACTAATAAACAAAGCTAGGATTTTACAGCCCCCCTTGCATATAGTGACCACGTGTTTGCGAAACTTCTCATACATTGACCCGATTCCTTATTAATTTGCCTATGCTATGAATATCATGTACTGAAAAATTAAAAATCATTATCATCGTTATATCAGCCGTTTTATGACTATTGATGATAATCATACCAGTCATTGGAAGTCCACAGTGCACACAGCTGGGTACAGAGCGCAGCTTTCGCAATGCTAATGCCCATCCCTGCCCTGTGCATTTTACACTAGCTACACTGTTCCGGATACATAAACCGGAACTGGTCGGTTCCGGTTCCTTAGTCGTCTCTTACGATACCTAGTACGGAAGGAAATACTATACTACTCTGCTGGTACCATACGGCGAATCACAAATATTATATTATATAAATACATTTTAGCACCTAGATAGAAGATATAGACAAATATATATTATATAAATTTGTGTCGGGTTGGAATCGAACCCATGAACTTTAGTGCACCATATTGGGACTTCCCTGAATGCACCATCAAGTTTAGCACAAGAGTCTATTGATTTGGTAGCTGCTTTCCATCAGGTACTCGACTAAAGACCTCATACAAAGGTCGTCTGCATTGATAACTCACTCTCACCTATTCCTACCGCTAAACAGCAGTCTACGCATTGCTGTAAAGGGTGAGAAAGGTGATATCCTTGTGATAATACCAGCATCTAGGCTGCGATCATGCTTAATACACCGTTACCATATATATATAGAAACATACAAGTGAAAAGGTTGAATTTTGTAGCAAATCCCTTCGTCCTCCCTCCCTGTTATCATCAGGCGCGAGTCATTAGGCCGCGGATGCCAGCTATAAGTCGCCCTATCTCGACGTATTACGACATCCAATCTAATTTACCGACTTACTTTACTTACGAGTGGCAGTTGGAAAGATGGCGTTATAGAAGTGGATAGGTTTACGCCAGGGTTTGAAGGTTATCTTTAAAAGTTTTGGTGACTGGAATTGATTTTTAAATGGCGGAGAAGCGTATCTGTGATGTTAGCTTTGAACTGATTTATTCTTAAAAATAGCTTTAAAGTAGGAGCAGCTTCAGTATTATATTATGTTGTAATGTTACAAAAAGACATTAAATTGTTAGCTATTTGAGTCTATATATAAAGTAAACGTTTTTGATAATTTCTAAGAATATTACAGATTTTAAGTACATTTAAACATGGACCTGTTGATTTTTTTTTATTACAGCCGAAAAATATTTTTCAATTGCATTTGACTATCCTTAATAATATTATAGATGTATGTTTATTATTTTTTAAGCCGAAACAGCCGAAAATTTGCTATATAATTCATTGATAGCCCGGAGTGATAAATAAGCTACTTTTCATTCCATAAAAATGTTCCCGTAGGCTAAATCTGGCATTCTATTTTTCTCTACAGAATCGGTTTGACTTTTTGTATAAATTACCTGTCAAAAAAAAAAATCTTGGGATAACTAGATTTTCTGACGCTTTCAAGTCCTATCGGCGATAGTCACGGATAGAAGTCAAGTTCACCATTAAAAATCAAATCAATGCCTCTTACGCGTCAATGTTGAAAACGGTTGACTTAAGTTAATCGATACATAAAACATAACCACGTTAAATCCGTTAAAAAGTAGCCCCATTATCATGAGTTACAATCGAATTTGGTCCAATGGGAAACATTAAGCAGACTAAAATGACGTTATACACTTTATGAAAACAAAGCGGTGTAATAATTTGTCCACAATTGTTTCCGCCTCTCATAAATCACCACGTTTGTGTTATGCCCTCTTAAATAAAGAGCATTAATATGATTTTTTTTTTCGTTTAAGGCTTCTCCATTCACTTTCACTCCTCATTTCTCGTGCTGTTTGGAGTCTTAGCTTCAAACTTTCGAAGTCATCATCATCATTATCATTAGCATAGTAGCCTCACAACGTCCGCTGTTATATAAGCTTCCCCAAAAGCCTTCCCAAGATGGAAAGAATTATAGCTGAGCCGCTTTGCCACTGGAATGCTGCTGCCCAATATTTTTATATTTCAAATACTTATCAGTCATAAAACAAATTTGGATCATAAGAATAGATGGTAAACGTGACCACAGTCTAAAGACACTCGTGTCATCACAAAGATATCACAATCACTATACCAGCCATTAAAAGTCCACTATTGGACATAGGCCTCCCCTGTGTTGGCAATCACAGAGCGCAGCTTTCGCGACGAGGAAGGTACTGCCCATCCCCGCCCTGTACATTTTTGAATGAAGCTGACTCTTTTGCATAAATATACCGCCATCTGTCGGTTCTAGTACCTTAGTCGCCTCTTACGACACCTGGTACAGGGAGAAGTACTATTCTACTCTACTGGTACCTCACGAGCGTAATACCACAAGCGTGTCGACAATCTTATAAACTGAAGACACTACATCACATTTACTCTTTTAATTTAAAAATGGCTACTGTTTGTTTGATCATTACGTAGGTATATTCTTATCTTACCAATAGATAAAGAGATTTATGATTAAGGTATAATATTTCAACTTTTATGAACATTTTAGAAAATAATGCTGAGAACTTTTTAAAAACTTATCTCATCTGTTTATAGAAAAGAAGCTGACTTACTGACTGACATATCAACGCAGGATCTAAACTAGAGTTAGAAGCTTGATATATTGCACATGGATTCTTTATAATGAAGGGGAGAATTTAGAATGGATCTTTGAAAGTTCACACCGAAAGGAGTAAATTGGGGATGCAATTTATTATGAAACTTAACTAATTTTGTTATTAACTGACCCGAAAGACGTTATCGTGCCTTATGCGTATACCTAAGATTTTCATGAACAAAATTACGACAGTAAAATGAGATATAAACTATCTTATCTCTCAAGTTCTATCCTATGTACATAATAATAATAACTTTATTCAACAACAAAAGGTAACTTAAACTAAAATACATTTTGATACTTAGGTACCTAAACTAGGTCTAGCCTGTTCTTATAGGCACCACATAGTTGGCACAGTTGGAAGTCATATAAAAATTTGGCTAGTAGTTTAGAAGTTCGTCTCAAAAATAACATTGTGTTATATATTAAAAATGTCCAAATAAATAAAAATATACTTTTAAATTTTTCTGTCCTATTTGCAGTACAAAACTCTATTTTAATAATCAATTTTAAAATTTATTGCTTTGTTCTTTTCATATTTTACAATAGCTTGTTAAAATAATGGTAAAATCATATTGAGTTATTGTATTGTCATTAATCGTATATACGTCTGCTGAGTTTTAATTGAATTTCAACTCCCAAAGTAAAAAGATGAATTAAAGCTGTTGAAAATTACGTAAAAATGGTTTGAAATTTATTTGAGCCCAAATTATTAAATTAAAAAATTAAACATAACTTGTGTAATATAGCTACAGATAGAAATAGGTAAATATTGCAGCATTGCCAGATTATAATACAATTTTACAGATTTGCAGATTAAAACGCAATCTTATCAAATTTAATTACATAAATTAGTAAAGGTAGTCATTATAAAACAACAAAAACTCTACCATATCACCTTTGTCACTCGTAAAAACCTTTACCTAAACGCAACCCAAATGTCAAACATATAATGTAAAAGTTATATAAACCAAATTAAAAGCCATAAACTGCCGTAAGGTACCGGCAGAGTAAAATAATACCTTCCTCGACCGACGGTCGGTATGGTATATCAATTCGAAACAAGCTGTTAGCTTGTTAAGCTAAATGAAACTGCAGGGTTGGGTATTCCCGTCTCAATGCTTGGCTCTGCAATTTCCAATAAGCCTGCCCTGCGCTGGGCATATTAACCTCTTCTAGGGGCAGGAAAAGTCCAGCAGTCTATGGTGCTCTACAACAGCTTTGATGGAGTTATGTGTAATGCCCATTTTGGACACACTCCAGTTTTTGTTGAGAGCTTGCTTCTTGAAGTTGTTGATATATACGAGTATACTTAGGAAAAATAGTCAAATTACGTGAGTTTAACAACTGCGAAACCGTCTTCACGTCCGAGTGTCTTAAGTCAAAAGTTTTCGATCAATATGTTACAAGCGATAACCTATGGTAGTGAAGCATGGTCTTTTACCATTGGCTTTCTAAGCCTTCTCAAAATAGCTCAACGAACTATGTAGCGAGCAATGCTCATGGTCTCTTTGCGCGATCGAATCAGGAATGAGGAGATTCGTAACAGAGCCAACGTTAACGATATAGCCCGGCGGATTAGTAAGTTGAAGTGGCAACCAGTAGTGCACTTGGTATTTACAACCGATGGCCACTGGAGTAGTTGGGTTCTGGAATGGCAACTGTCCACCCGCAAGATGGACAGCGTTTTGACTAAAACCGTCTGATCGCGTTGGACACTGGCCGCATACAATCCAGTAGAGGAAATCTTGTGACTGAAATAATAACGATGAACATCTCTAGCTGTCTACTATCAGTGACTTCTGGAAATACGATGATTAAATGACATTAGTTAATATATTCTTCTGTTTATGCCTGAAATCATTTCACTTTATTTGAAAACTAAATATTTAAACACAGCCCGTTCAAGTCAATGTCGGTACTTAATCTCAAGTGGAGAAACTTCGATTGTAAATCTTGACCTCCCAGAAGTTTCTGTGGCAAAGTAAATTGGTCGAAGCTAGGTTTGGGCTAAATACTCAAGTTCTTGACTTTGAGGCTTATCGGTAAATTGGAAAGGATTTACAACGTCCTCTCATTTAATAATTACTATATACCTTTTAGTTTTCAATATATAGTTGCGGTGAGTAGAACTTATTATAAGTTCGGTTAAATTGAATACTGTTTTTAACATATTTCTAATCATAACTATTGCTATGTTGGTAGAAATATTAATGGTGTTTGGGACACCTCGACACCAATTAAAAGTACAAAAATAAATTTTAATTGATTTAAAATGACCGATACTTACCAAAATTTAAACCTATGTAAGGAATTAATAGAATTAGGAAAATTATAATTACATGATGTAGACCTCATACACCTCCTCACCTTAAATAAATATGTAATAAATTGTTTATCTAAGAACACTAATAAATATTTTATTTAAAACGCTTACTATTACGCATAATTACACATTTATCATAACTGAAAATACGAAGAATGACATTTAACGTTTTCTTTTATCGCCTCTTTATCTATAACCTTTATTTTAAATTTTAAAAATATCGAAATACACAATAGAATCTAAACGTCAATCCGCCATTGAATCACGTGATGCTCTCAGATGCCCCTGTCGACTTCCATGACATTTAATTGAATCTATACTTATAAATGTTTTGTTCTTTAGATGTGTAAGTAGGTATATCCCACAAATATTTTTTTTAAGTTTCTGAGAAACAGGCATAAAGCCTTTACACAGCTATTGGATGCAAGCAACACCAGCGGTGTCTCATGCACCTACTAAAATAGAAATTCGATATAGAACATTTAGTTTTTAATTTAAATTTAGGAATAACTTCAGCGTAGTTAGTAATACATACAATACATAAACACGTATATGAGGAAATTTGGATCTAACTACAGCTAAGATTCCGTTTATTATTAATCAAGTGATTTCCAATGCTGCCTACGATTGGTTGTGTAAATTACAGCGTCGTGCAGGATATCGTTGGATATGGCATAATTAATTAAGCTCGACCATTATGGACCCTTATATGCGTCCCTTATCGGCCTCCAAAAGGGGTCGCTGATAATATATGGGGCAGTACTGATAATTCTATCATGTTGAACTTGGTTAAGCATTTATTTAAGCCATCTTTACTCAGTTATCATTTTTTAAGTCTTATGTGTAACTGGGTATAATCAAATATTGTGTAGCAAGTTTTAGCGTTAGTAATATATACTCTCCTATCTTTTAAGTTAGATCTAATTGTATAAAAATAAAAAATGTTCTGTCTACAAATGATAACATAAAATAAAGGCTTATAAATGTTATGTACATATAATATATTATCTATATATCTGTATATAGTATATATTTAACTGACTGTAGGAAAAAAAGCAATAATTGGTTAAGTAGTTTTTAAGTTTATTCCGGACAAACACCGTGACACGGATTTTATATACTAGCAGGGCTCGTTTTTATCCGCGGAGTTGCCGTTGACATCAGAATTCAGGTATGAAATATAATTTAAAGATAATGTAACTTTATCATCATCATACCAGTCATTGGTAACCCACTGCTGGATATATGCCTCCGCAAGAATGAGGGAATTTCGCACATAATTGCCACTGGGAAAGTGTTGACTATCGCAGAGCGCAACTTTCGTGACGGGGATGCTGCTGCCAATACCCGACCTGAGCATTTGAGCTGCATTGTCTCGGATGGATATATCATCTGTTACTCTTACGACACCTGGTTTAGACAGAGGTACTATTCTACTCCGCCGGTACCTCACAGCTGAGAAATCGTACCAAATAAAAAATATTTTTTATGTGGTACGATTTTGGTGTATGATGGTTGAAACTTAACTAAAATTATCATTCTAATATCAGCCATTTAATTTGCCAGAGAAAATAAATCTTCAATCACTGACGGACCTTTAAGTTGTGTGTTGGCTTTGTGTGTTGGGTTGCCATTTTATGCATAAAACGTTTTTTTACTAGAGCCATAACAATATGTCGGAGTTTTTAGGTGACCTGTATACAAATAAATAATTGTCAGCAATAAATTTTGTTTTAAAAAAAGTATTGTTAATTGACAGGGGAGGTTGTTATTAGTAAATAAAAAAAATAATTCCCTGGTAACTTAATTATAAAAAGCGATAAAATTAGTTTTGAGTGCTGTCTGATGTTTGCAGACTAGATTAACGTATTTGTTTAGTGAGTCGTTAAGGTTAGATAGGTTACTGCGGTCATTAGTCATATCAATTAGATTTTCTAATTGAATCAAATTCAGTATATTAATTAATGCTAGTTTGATAATTTCATTACAACTGCTATAACCTAATCCTTAGGGTTATTTGCTTAGAAATTATGTATATTTATTTATCTTTATTAGTACTGTTAATGAATAAGTTACCCATACCCACCCTCTGTATTTGAGCTACACTGCTTCAGATGGATATACCGCCATCTGTCGGTTCTGTACTTTAGTCGCCTCTTACGTACCAGGTATCGGTGCAGTGGGAGGTACTATTTTATTCTGCTGGTACCTCACGACACATGATAATAATGATGATGATGAATGTAATTATAATATTTTCTAACATTTACGCATTTCTTTCTCATAAATAAACTACTTTTTAAATATTAAGTCTTTAAAAAGTAGTTAAATTATAATCATGATTTATTTATGTTTTTACATTTTTTGTTTGACTTTTTAATTACCTTACGGAAACCGTTCTCATCGTATCAGCTATTGTAAGTCCACTGCTGGACAAAGTCACGGGTAGGAGCAAGTAGACAAATCGAAAAACTTATTAACTGCCATTTATTTATTTATTTGATCGGCTGCATGGTCTGAAATTATTAAACATATGTTTAAGTAACAACATAAGCACTTACAATTAAATTTTAACTTAGTATTGTATTGTGCGCCGAGAGGTATCGGCAGAGTAGAATAGTATCCCATACCCACCCTCTGTATTTGAGCTACACTGTTTCGGATGGATACACCGCTATCCATCGGTTTTAGCACCTTAGTCTTCTTACGACACCTGGTGCAGTGGGAGAAGCTATTATATTCTGCTGGTACATTACGGCACTGTTCTCAACATTTGTCAAATCTAATTGCAAAAAATTTTCTATTCAGTTTATGATTACTGCTTTCGAATAGTGAAACTAGGATTAACTCATGTCTTATAGAGAAAAAGAAAACATGATTTATAAAATGTGTGTGCAGTTCTATGTCATCAAGACCCTAGTGAAATTTGAATAATTCATAATCTTATACATCAATGCTATGAAATAATCATCCTAATTCCAACAGCGAAAGGGTTCAAATCTCCATTTCGTGTCATATTTTAAAACCCCAGTAAATCACGTTCCAACTAGTTGCTGACATCAAAGAAGTAGTCAGTAAACTTTGATACGCAATTTTAAAGTACTTTTTCTTGTTAGCAAGTCACTGCGACAGAGTCATAAAATTCAAGTTGAAAACTCGCTGAGCAAGTGTTGTGATATTATTTGCATTTTTTCATGTTTAATATTTATTTGGCGAAATACAACAAATAAACATTTCTGCACATTTTACAATTGAAAAGACAATTAAACTTTAACTCTTGAAATATAGAGTTTGTCTCCTATATTTCTATTTATATGTGAGCACAATAATTGGATGTTAGAACAGTACTAATGTGTTATACTAGACCTCATATAAAAGTTTGTCTACATTGAAACGCCACTTTCCCTTATTTTTATCGTCAAACAGCGGTGTTCGTATTGCTGCGTTGGTTTGAAGGGTGATTAAAGCGGTGAATTTTCTGTTTAATGTAATAGATAAAGATATTATCTTTAAGTCGCAAGGTTGGCAATGCGCTAGTAATATCCTCATGGTAAGAAGAGCACCAAAAGGCTGCGATGACGCTAACAACCGCGAGCACCGTATGCGTGTCTGTTTACTTCGTCACATAAAAGAAGGGTCAAATTTATATAGACCTTCCCAAAAATTGTCATAGTTGTTGATTGCGACTTGCATTTAGTTTCAACTTGCGGTAATATCACATAATCTGCCCGTCTTGTTACAAACGTTATACGCTTGATTGTTGTCTTTTGAATTTTAAAATTTTACTTACCATTTAAGCATTTACTCTGCCGGCTCAATAGTCGTCTTAAAGCATAATCTTCATATTAATATTTGCCATCGATGGGGATCAAACCCACGACCCTTGGCACATAAGATAGGATCACTACCATCTGCGCCATCGGGCCCATCCATTTTAATAATAACGATTTATTTAAACATATTTGATGTCAAGTTTTGCTTTTAAACCTTTACGATAAACATATATAGATGAACACGAAAGGTTGTGAGTATAGAACGTGCAGATGTTTGTAACTATTTAACGCCGAAATGGCTGAATAGATCTGAATGATATTTGGCACAGGAATTTTTAATATTCTAAAGTAACACACAGGCTACTATCCTGAAAACATGTTCCTGTAGGTTGGATCTGAAAATGTATTTTTTTCTATGAAATTCGCACGACTTCTGATACAGTCCAGTGGTCAGGCAGCAACGTTGATTTCTTCCTGTAAGACAAGCGATTTTGAAGATAAAATTTTTATTGAAGATTTCGGAGACAAAATTAAGAGTGGAAAGCTATTTAACCGATATAATATTGTCTTTCACGAATTTAGGAGCCAGCCATGTTTGTGAGATGGAGAAGTGTATTTATTTTTATGTCCACTCCTCTAACATAGCAACCGCATCCCCCCGTCATGTTTGGATTTATTCGACGAACTTCCATTTACATTTTTATAAGTTCCTGTGTCTTTCACAGTATGCCAATAAATGTGACAATTCACTTGCGCGCGGTATTAGAAATGTTCTGAGTGATTCCTATTTTATATTTTTTTCTTGCGCAATAAAACATCATCCTTTTGTTTATGGCTAAAACTTAAGCCTCTGTGAAAGAGTTTTTTTATCGGATGAAAGAAAATTGGTAGATTTATTACCTTAGGGCACCAGTGCGCAGTTATGCTCAGTTTTTTTTTCTTTGAATTCGTAAAAACTGGGGATTGGTTGATAAATTATTTTTTGATAACGTTGGCGATGAGTAGTCGCTGGATGTTATTGCAAGAATAAAGTTATTTCTGTCTTGTTCCAATATGATTTAACTTTTTTTATTAAAGTACAAGCGTAAAGTATTTCAACAATATTTTCTTATTAAAAATATAATTTGAAATAAACATATTATCTCACAACAGCTTATATATGAACAGAAGAAGGATCAAGCAATAGTGTAACGGATCTCGTACAGTTGGAATCGCAAATAAAATCCTTTTATATGTATTGAAAACATAGAATTAAGTAAAATATATATATATTATAATAAACTCACACAGATTCCCACCGTAATAAATAGACAGTATTGATTTCTATTATACAGTATTGTCGTACTTCCTTCAGTATGTATTTTTCTTTACTTTTAATTTAAGACTTGAATTATTCTGAGAGTGTTTTCTCTAACTAAGAATCATTCTCTAACTAAGTAATAATTTAACCAAAGTACACATATTCACTAATCAATTTCAAAGCTTTTATATTACCCAAACAAAAATTCAGACTAAAAGTACTTAGACATTAATAATTTGTACCATAAATAAAATACATAATATAAAAGGTGTAGTTATAGCATTAGCATAATATATAATAATGATAAAGGTATATAATGATAATACCTCCCCCGGTACTAGATGTGATTGGAGGCGACTGAGATACCGGAACTGATAGAAGGCGATATATCCAACCTGGGCAGCAGCATGTAGAAGGATTGACGGGACCAATGGCGCATATGGTAGTAATCATATCTTATGTGCCAAGTGTCGCGGGTTCGATATTACGGGTGGCTGAGCACCCAGGACAAATATTTAAATGGCAATATTTGTGTTTGTTCTATATCTGTTAAAAACTTGTCTTTTATTTCGTAATACAAGTGCTTTGAGCGACTAACCACGGAGTCAGGTCAATGTAGGAGATGAGTGAATTTACCAAAAAAAAAATAGAACGCCCAACCAAAATGCCCATAAAAGTTTCACTGCTGAACATGCCCCCCCCCCCAAAAAAAAAGGTAAATTTGGCTATAGTTGTTGCATAGGGCAATTGTGGTAGTAATTGTAGAGCGTAGCTTCTCGACAGGAAACCTGCTCCACATCCCCGTCCCGTGAATTTGCTCAATACTGCTTCGGGTGGTACCGCCACCTGTCAGCACCGGTACCTCAGTTGCCTCTTACGACACCTAATTCACGGATACAATATAACTATATATCATTGATTTCATCCTAGAATTAATTAGTCTACTAGACTGGTCTATTAGTCTAAAACAAATTTACAGAAACTTCATAATGTATTTTGCTTGAGAATACCTTCAAGTAAATAACGGTTATGATAAAAGTTCTATAATTATTTTGTGATCGCTAATAGCATCCCTGCTGACGGCGTAAATAAGCCATTGTCTTAAAAATATCAGTTAAATCCCAGGCAGTTATAATGAATAGGATATTTAACAAAGTATTATAAAAGAAAGATTCAAAATAAGTTGTATAAAACTGCGTTTATTTTATGCGGCCTCCATCTATTTTATCACGTCTTACGTCGCTTATTTGGTGCCCAATACAGAACCATACTACTGCGTACTAAGTGTCCTGCCCTTTACCACTTTGATATGCTAATTTGCCAGGCAATACCGGTAGTTTGGTTTCTTTAACGGGTCTCTTCCGGATGATTTTGTAACTTTTTGACAAAGACGATAGCTTTGAGGTACCGGCAGAGTAGAATAGTATATCCCGCGACTGGGAGAACCGACAAAAGGCGGTATATCCACCCCAAATAATGAAGCTTAAATGCACAGGGCTTGGATGGGCAGCAACATCCCTGCCGCGAAAGCTGCGTTTTACGATTACCATCACTCTTGCCCAGCGCAGCCATTATGGGCAATATTGCCCCTTTCTTGGGGAAGCCTACGTCCAGCAATACGACTTACAATAGCTAATACGATGATGACAAAGCCGATTATCACAAGTGGCTATTATTGCCTGATCTTCATAAAAAAAGCACTATAAATGGATCCCACGGTAGGGAACCCTCAATTCATCGCTAATACTACATCTGTACCCCTCAGAAACGTCACAAACACCCGCTACACTCCTAAAACAATTCGGGATGCAAATTAATGCTATTATTCATGGAACTTGTAACAGTAAGATTATGGAAATTCCGTCTGTATATGTTCAGTGGAGTGAGCAATGAGATTCTGAACGATATCCACATATTTGCTTTTGTTATCACAATAAATATACTTTGTGTCGATTTACGCTAGACAGCAAAAAAAACATACATGATTTTTATCATACTTCAATTAAAAAATCATACACAAAGTCCACTGCTGGACATAGGCCTCTCCTAGACAGGAGGATTATTGCCCATTATTTCCATTATTGTTGAAAATCGCATTTGAGCTGCACTGTTTCGGATGGATAAACCGCCATCTGTCGGTTCTGGTACCTTAATCGCCTCTTACAATACCTTGTGCAGTGATAATAAATTATATAAGTCCATGGTTAGAGACTATACATAAGTTGGACCTCATACAGAGGTCATCCGGATTGGTACCTCACCCTTACCTATTTCTACCGCCAAAATAGCAGTGTACGTATTGTTATCTTTTTGTTACTACTGAAAGCATTTAAATGCTACGATGACGCTTCCTCTCACGCGGATGCAGACGTTCTTTGTATAAGGTTTACGTCAAATATTTATAACATAAATATTTGTGGTTGTGTCTGGATATATGCAATTCAATATAATATTTGTTTTCTATATAAGTTTTATTATCTGATATTTATAATATTAATAATAAGAGAGATATTTTAAATTCATTAATACACGGAATAACATTTTGTTTTTATTTATATAGATGTATGAACACTTGCATCTCTCATTGAGGCTGTTATGTTTATGCGGCTATCAGATTTCATATCAAGCTTAAAACAAACGCCATAATAAAAAGAACTAGAACAGTTATCGGTTTTTATATAAACGGCTTGTCTTATGCTTGATTCCATCGGATGGCGTTGACAGTAGTGATCGTATCTTGTGTAATGAAGGTTGCAGGTTCGATTCTCATCCAGGACAAATATTTACATAATGACTTTTATTTTTATAAAAGTATATGTAAGTATTATAAAGCTTATATTTTGAGCAAAATTGTCTTCATTATTTTCATTTTATTATTTATTTTATTCATCATTGCCAAAAGTTTATATGTATAAAAAAATAATATTGACAAAAGTTACATCATCATATCAGCCACCGGAAGCTTACCATATGGCTTGGAATACTGTGTTTGAACAATGGGAGAAACAGTGGCGTTACTGGGTAATGTGGTATAATATGTGGGCCTTACAGGGTTCGCGGTGCTCTATTGAAGTCTTTGTTATAATTATATACAGTCTAAAGTGACGTTTATTGCTTCTTTGCCTACTTAGCAGTATACAATGAAACTGAAATGTATTTAAAAACATCGACCCAAAATTGTGTAGCTCAAATTCACAGAGCGGGGGTAGGCAGCAGCATCCCTGTTGTGAAAGTGACGCTCTGCGATTGTCAACAGGTTTACCTAGCTCGGCAATTTTGGGCAAAACTCCCCCTTTCTTAGAGAAGCCTATGACGATGATTACAAAGAATAAAATTCATCCTCTCTGGGTTTTCAGTAAACATTGTAATGTTCCGAATCCAACGTAATTACGTATATATACATGTCCATTTGAACGTTTATGGAAGATTTTTATTATCCACAAAGTTATAAAGTATTTTACTGCCACGTCCTGAACTGCAGCTGACCGGTATAAATTCCCAGTGCGCCTGTCCCGATAAATCTGAAGCAACATTTCTCAAAGTTTAAATCGAAGCCCCCAAGAAAATCCCTCTTGACAATTTGAGCTTTGTTTTCATTCATTGTATTTTACTCCAGCCAATAAGGGTCTTTTTTTATTAATTATCTAAAACTGTTTACTAAGACGGTAGGACTATAGTGTAAGGTCCTTGAACTATTAAAACATATACGTGAATTGTTATTTTCTATAATATTTCTGATTTAATAAATTATTACAATCATTAAATAATGCCTATGTGTTCACTTACAATAGCATATGTTTCCGATTAGAGGATCGTATCCATTCGCAGAAATAAATTTACTTCGATAAAATATAGCCGTTTGTAAAAGCCGCTTTACAGTGAACGATTACAAGAAATTAATTTCCGGAAAAACGTAAAAATATTTTCAATATTAATTATAAACTTTAGGGAACCGCGTTCGACCGTGTAGTGCAAACATTTTTAATTCTTATTCTGAATAAACTTGTCCTTTCAAAAATAATTATAATTGTGTAAACAAATTCTAGTACATTATGGAAAACTCATTGATTGGTCTCAATCTTTAGTTGAGTGCCCTTTTTCTGATTTGCATTTATAATAAAATAAACAAAACTTTCAAATTAACCAAATTTATCAAACAATATGTTTTGTGTCTACGTCTCTGTGGTATTTGACAGCTGTTTGATCTAGTACGTAGCGCCATACAGCTACAGAAAAGTATAAAAAATCATTTTTCTATCTATATTTATATTCAATGTCATATAATAATTCAAAAGACTTTTTCTAGTATATGTCATTGAGTCAGGCCTGCCTTTTTATTCATTTAAAAAAGTATTTCACTCTATAATCTTACAAGTTTTCTCTTGCAAACATACTAATGTACTCCGATGAGTACATATTGCTCTACTCTATTTATCTCTCTTTATCATACAAAATTGAGTTTTTAAATAATAATATTTTCCGTTCAACTTCTTTTTTTCTATGATGTATCCCTATACCTAAAACTGCCTTTTTGAAAAATCCTTCTCATAACTTTCTCTCTTAACTTCTCATTCCGTCTACCGGACCAAGGTGACATAAGGTCTTCATAACCATCAGATTTTGTTGCAGACTCTTTTGGTGGATCATGTAATGAAACTGCAGTAAAATAAGCTTACTGCACAATGACAGGCGATATAAACAATAATGTCAACTGTCTGCGCCTCGTGGCATCGTTAAGTCAGGAATATTATTGTTTTTTTTCACTATTAAAAAAGTGCTAGTGGTTAGGCCTAATTGAAAAAAAAAATTAAATTTTTTCTGAGGCTCTAGTTCATTGATGTATGTAGGACATACAATCAATGCAATGTAGGACATAAGTGTAGAATATATACCCATAGATAATTTTGAAGTATTTTTGTTCATAAAATCGCCATGGTATTATTACAATCTATCAAAACTTACAATATCGCGACAGGTATGCTGCTACACATTTGATATATGCAGTCTTGGATGTATATGAGCTTCACGAATCTTCTGATATCTCTTTATTTTTTTTTACTCATCTATATCAGGTTTAATCATAGTGTAGTTAATGTATAGTTATTTTATGATGTATGTTAATAACTTATATTAATTATGTAGTATTTAAAATTATATATTTATAGTTACTATTCCTTTTTTTATTTATGTGTATTGCACTGTCTATCTCTTTTCGTGTTTTGTTTACTACTACGCATTAAGTCCACAATGCTTACATTTTTTTTTTATGAAAAGTTATATATATACACTACTATCTGTCGGTCTGCCCAATACGGCATCATCCCGCCTTACAACATTCGTTATCGTACTAGTCTAAGATAAAACATACCATGGTCTACTATAACCTTCCATTATTCCTCCAGGGGTTATCTAAAGAAAGATTGGGAACCATTGATCTAAAACATTGGTTGCCACTTTTGAAATGTGTCCGGGAAAAATGGAATTTAGTTATTGTTGACTTTCTGAGAGTCGTCGCATGTTGTTTGTTCAACTTCGTTCGATTTAAATGGTCACAATATTGACTTCCTAAGTTTGCAACGTTTATTGTGACATTTGTTTATATCTAGACCAATTGGAAAGTAACCTAAATTTTTAAGGTTAAGCGAGCAGCATTCCAGTATCGATATGAACGTGTAATGTAAACGCGTAACTATGAGCTAGTATGAAAATTTATAATCACCACATTAAGTATCAAAAAGTATAAAAATACGAGTACATTGTATAGTTTTATGAATCCACGGTGCAAGTTAAACTTATTTTAACTGGTGGATTCAGAATATTGAAATCGTGTTTTCAATTATTTCGCCATCCTATAATTAAACGAAAAATGTTTAGTCAATGAAATAAACGTTTCACTTTAAACAGTTGTAATGAACTAAAGAGTATCAGTTTTTAATGAACAAAACAAACCAGCCACGCAAACGAGGTTCTAAGAATGCTCAAACCAGAAATCGTTTCCAAGACATCAAATTAAATCAGTTTTTGTAATGGTTTTATGCATTTAGATATTCTAAATGTTGTTTAAGTTAAAGATAATGCTTATAGGAACAAAATAAATAAAATTTATTTTAGATGTCAGGCGGGACTCGAACCGGCCACCTTTACCAATCCGAGGCAATGCGCAACGGCTATGCTACATTAGTAGAAATATGTATCGATTTCATATTATTTATTTTTAAGCTGAGATTTAAGCGCCATCTCTTCAATGATTTAGGTACTAAGCTTTTACAAGTTTGAAGCAATCCCCATAAAAAAAAATTGGTTGCCTGTAAAGTCGTTATACGGGCGAAAGTTTTACGTGACAACGACTTTGAGTGGTAAAATAATTTTAATGTGAATATCCATTCGTATAGTAGGAATAATATGAAATATGCTATAGGTGTATTCCTATCTCTCTCGCTCTGTCTCTTTCGCTCTTAGGCGGGCTAACTGTGCTCGAGTGGAAGGGACGCGTGCCTTTCACTTTTTATGTCTGTCTTTCTCGCTCTTATGCGGGCTAACCATGCCCGAGTGGAAAGGACGCGTGCCTCTCACTCGCTCTCATTGTGAGCGCATAACGTGAGCGGAGCGTAACGCAGTTTCTTGAAGTGTCACCCGGCAAACCAATTTATAAGACGTTGTCACGTCAAAATTGTTACGTATTACATGATGCATTGAAAAATGCTGAATTTCATGATAAACATAATATTTATTTATAAAACTCAACTTGTCTCAAATGTGATAGTATTTAAGAAATTAGGTACTTAAGTAATAAATACCGCTTCTCATTTCTCATATATCAAACGGAACGTTTGTTTGTCACTATTGTTGTATATTTATTGTTCAAGACTAGTAGTGTTGCAAAGTGAGTTCCGTCTAACTATTAAGCACACTGTTTGCCTCGATAAGTTTGCAGTGCCCAACGGAATCTGAAGGAGTTGAAGTTTTTGAAGTAAGCATATCTAAGATAGCATACATTATAGCTACAGTTAAGAATATTTTAATTTATTCTCTGAGGCAGGTGTAACAATTTGCTATATTATAAAAAGGCTTACTTTTACTTGAAACTATTACATTTACATTTTTTCTCATGACAAAAGTTTTTTTATTATTTAACTTTCATATATCTATATATATTTGACTTTGACAGGCTTGATAGCGCAGATGGTAGTGTTTATTATTTTCCAAGGGTCTTTAGTTCGATCTCTTCCCAAGGAAAATACTAATGTGATGATACTTATGTCTGTTCTGTGTGTAATCATATGTATTCAAGTATTATAGCAGGGATCAGGTCAATGTATGAGATGTATGAATTTACTTTTACCATAGCTTACTTTCGTTCGCTGCACTAGCGCACTTTGCTACGTAGGCGTAGACTGCACTCACTCGCCTGCAAGAACGGCTTAGTAGCTCTGTCACTTTTAAATAGCTGAGTGAAATATTTATTGAAGTGCGAATACTTACGTCTCCACTAGCCAGCTTTGAATTTTATTAAGAACTCAATTTCCAAAAGCTATGGGGTGCCAGCAGAGAAGAAAAGTACCTTTTCTTGTACCACGTGTCATATGATTTGACTGAGGTAACCGAGGAAACCGACAGATGGCGGTATAACCATCAGAAACACTGCAGCTTAAATATTTTAGAGCGAAGATGGACAGCAGCATCCTTATGGTAAATTTGCGCTCTGAAGGCGCCCCCAACATCCTATCTTAGGTATGTCTATGTTCAGCAGTAGTTTTTACTGGTATGATAATGATGATGTTTTCAGTTTTTATTATTGAGTTTTATCGAGTATCTATATGCGCTAGATTCGCCTAGCAAATTGATACCGATGCGACTGCCATAATAAACCTGCAGCGTGGGACTCAAAGGACACGTTAACAATAGTAGATATTGCTCTGCACTTTGAAATGGGATCGAGAAAAATTCTATGCGGTTTTGATTTTCCATTTTCTATTTAAAATGTTAATATTATTTAAATTGAAACAAAATCCAATGCTTTCGATACTGTATCCATTCCTCTTCTGCTTCGGAGACTTGAGTCTATTGGCGTAAGGTGGAAACAACTCAATCTTTTCAAAAGTAATCTGAGCTATAGATAAAAAACAGTTAAAAAAAGGAGCTTTATTAGTGAACCCTGTAAAGAAAAATATGGAGTACCTTAAGGAAGTATGTTGGGACCTACGTTATTTATCATCTACATTAACGACATACTTCATACTACCCTGAAAAATGGTAGAATAATTGCATTTGCAGATGATACTGCTCTAGTGCTTAGTGGTAGTGACTGGAAAGATGTCAATGCAAATGCTCAAATTGGCTTTACTGACATACAACAAAAATTGAATGGAAGCCTACAAACTTTAAATGCAGATAAAACAAAATTTTTAACTTTTTCGATTACTTAAAAAAACTCAGCCACCTACAAATTCTTTGCATCTCTTCGCCCACCAGATAAATTGTAAATTTAAAAATTGTACTTATGTTTGTCCAAAATTAGAAAATGTGTCAACATATCTTGGCATAACATTAGATTCCTTTTTAACTTTTAACCCTCACATAAATATTTTAACGCAAAAAATTTGGAAATTAACTGCAGTGTTTAGAAATATAAAACAAATTGCTATAGAAAAAATAATTAAAACATTATACGTAACTCTATGTCAGTCTCTGATGTCGTAATGTATTATTATTTGGGGGGGGGGGGTGCTACTAAAATGTACTATGTACTATGTTACCTTAAGAACTTATTCTCAAACAGCACTATGTAAACCTGAAAATGAGCAAACTCATAGTAGACGAAGGTATGTGGATTTCCAAAATATACATCAGCCATGTCGTACACGGTTCGCACAGCGATTTCTAAATTTTACAGGACCATTTATTTACAATAAAATTAACCATGAAATAGATATTCATGACATGAATAAATACTCTTGCAAAACAACAATAAGGGAATGGCTTTTAACATTGGACTACAACTAGACAGAGGAATTGCAAACAATATTAGGTACCTATAAGAACAGGCTAGACCTAGTTTAAGTACCTAAGTATCAAAATTTATTTTAGTTTAAGTTTCCTTTTGTTGTTGAATAAAGTTATTATTATTATTACGTTATATATTTGAGCTCCACTGTCTTGGATGGATATACCGCCATCGGCTGGATCTGGTACCTTAGTCACTTTTTACGATACCTGGTACAGATGACGGATGGTGGCTCTATAAATTTAATTTTTTTTATTTTTATGTATGACGTTATTTATCGTAAGGCAACTATTACTCCCGTAACTATAGAACGTCCTTTACTAGATATAGGCCACTTAAATGATGAAGGGTTTTTGTCGACAATTGCTGCACGAGACAGGTGTGGTGGCAATCATAGAACGTGTCTTTGCGACGGAAATGCTGCAGGAGCAACGCTTTTTCAGTTGGATAATACTGCCATTTATCGGTTTCAGTCAATTTACCACTTTAACAGTTTTCTAAAATGCTTTTTTAAAATTGTGGATTGCTTCAGGAAATTTCCACCCCCATTTTAGAGAAGTAGAGGGTTGGATAGATATAAAAAGTACGCCCAATAATATCACTCTAAAAAAATCACGTCAATTCGTCGCTACTTTTTGCCGTGAAAGACGGTAAATCAATCAGACATATACATTTTGTCATTTATAATATTAGCATTGATAGAAAGACAACAAAACACCATTTAATTTAAACAATCCAGTGATTAAGATTTGTAGAATATTAAAAATATAACAATAGTACCTTATAATAAAACAAAACATTTCTTAATTCATATAAATAGATAGTTTAATTGGTATAAACTAAATACTTCAATCTTTCAATGGCATCTGGTAAGCATCAATTCCATCTATCTCAATAAATCTAGAACATTCGGAATGGATGAGAACACGTTCCAATGCCAGATATTGCTTCGGACTTTGAAATGTTACCTGGAAAATGGAATCTAGTTTTTGATATTGTGCTTTTGCTGGAACATTGGTCGGTGTTCTTTGTTTCGTAGAATTGCTTACAATCAGTTTCAAACTTTTGTTTGATTTTTACTTTTTATTTGCAATAATTATAGAATTAATTTAATGCAAAATTTTGTTTTACGGATATGAAGTCTCATATCATAGTAACTACAAATATGATACATAAATATGTATATTTACATCTAGGCACAGATGAAGCACAAATATCCATCAAAAGTACGTTTGCCTTAGGTGAGGATCGATCTCATGACCCTTGGAATATTGGATCCATGCCAGGAGCCATCGGGCCTAGTTTAGTTAAGTCTCACTTAAAATACTTATAAAGAACAAATGTATTTTTATATGTAGACTGCCTAGCCGTTACAGAAAACAATTGAAACAAGCAAGCAGATAGACAGACGGACTGACAGATAAACAAATTTTTTTTTTTATGTAAATACCGTATATACTTTTATACATATTTGTTTGTTACTTAACAGTGTAAGCAAAGCTTTTAATTGCGACCCCCATCAGAAATAAATATTTAAATAATGAATATTTTCGTTTGTTCTGTATTCGCGTATTAAATTTGTATTTATGCATTATATCTGTGAATTACCTGTCCGTGGTCCGTAACTTTTAACGACTCATCGTGGAGTCAGGTCAATGTATAATACAGAAGCAAATATAATAAACTCCGCCACAAGATCGTATCACACAACAGCCATTATATATTGCGGGATCTTCTACCCCCGTAACTAAGAGTTGAGTACCTCACTTTCACCATTTTCCAGCTTAATTGTCACTTGAGTATGATATTAACGGCTTCTGGATGTCTATACAAGCAGCCAGAAACTTCCCTGGGGACCTATCGTGGTACTTCTTAATAGTTTATTATTCGTGTTTCAAGTCTTGGTTATGGCCTAAGATTACAGGGTCGGGTTTCAACTGAAGCTTAGTTATTATAAACAATCTAAGTTTTTAATTTAATCGGTTCAGGCATAGAACTTATTTGTGGTCTACTCAGACGTTTAATCCACCCCAACCGGAGAGAGGGTGATTCTGCTCATTAATAAGTGACTTGGTGCCCGTATCCGCCTGCGTACTCCGCGGCAACCGGGTCTTTAGCTACGGTCACTCCCGCTAGGTTCGGGGGATGTGAGCGGAGAAGGTATCTGAAATAGCGCAGCCTTAATACTTCAGAGTAGGAATGGGCAGCAGCTTCCCCGTCGCAAAGTTGTGCTCTGCAATAGCCGTCACCCCTGCCCAGCGTGGCAATTATGGGCATAGATCCCTTTATCATTTCCCATGATACCTGGACCTGGACCTGTCATCTGTTGGACATAGGCCTTTCAGCCTACGTCCGACAGAGGACTTATGACTGGTACGATGATGTTAATGAAATGCAAATGGAAAATTCCATAAAGTCTAACAGATTCAATCAAACAATTAAGCGTTTTTCACGTCTTTAAAATCTGTTTTTTCTACATAATACAACAAAGGCATCACAAATGTACCCTCTAAATACATATATTTAACACCCAGACATGAACGTGAGGACCAAACCCACGACATTTAGTGCACAAGACAGGATCACTATCATCTGCGCCATCGGGCCCGTCGTGTAAAAAAAGTGTTCAGTTCACTTTCTTGATTGAATATTCTTTATTTACTCTGCTGATCTGACTAGAATAGAAGGATCGCAATAAATGTAAGTCCATATACTACTGGTTCTATTTTAAATCTAGCAAAATTAGCAGGTTTTTTTTCATAAAATTCTAATACTAATATACATTCTAATACTACATCACTATAAAAGGTAAAGGTAAAATTCACACATCTCATACATCGACCTGTCTCCGTGGTAAGTCGCTTAAACACTTGTATTACGTCCGTAATCAGACAACAGAGGAATTACAAATATAATACTTAAACACATTTTTAAACACCCAGACACAGAACAGACACAAATATCATTATATAAATATTTGTTATTGGTGGAGATCGAACCTATGACCCTTAGCACATAAAATAGGATCGCTACCATCTGCGCCATCGGGCCCGTCAAAATAAGAAAATCATGTAAACATTTGATACAATTTTAGCACTCTCTTCAATGAAATGTATCAAACGGTTTACACATCATGAAGAAATTTATTGCATATTAAGTTTTGAGAATATAATTTATTAGAAAATAAATTATTCTATCAGTAGGCATGATTTATATTTATCAGAAAAAAATAACGTCAATATAATCTATATAAATAGATATTAAAAGAACCGTTATGTGATTGACACATAATTCTATTGGCGTCTCTCCAAAGAATCTATCAAAGTATTGCCAATATAACAATCACTGTGCCAATGTAAAATCACTCTTATTTCTATTAATATTAATGTTAAAATTACATACTTAATAATTTCAGATGAGTCTGTATTTAGATGTTTGGGTTAACAATCTTTCTGAGAGGTTCTTTCTTCATCTTTATGTCAGAGGGAAAAAAAAATTTTGGTAGAATACTGAATATATTAGCAATGATTGTAGGCATAACTATAATTGTCTATTATTGATATCAATGAGCATATAAAAAATTATTAAAATACATCAGGTTTGAGAACCCTTAACTACTTGCAAAGGAACAGTTTTTGAATTTGGAAAATATCCCAATATTAATCCGAATAAGAAGATGGTTGCAAAATACCAAATGGCTGGGATAATGGGTACAAGGAAAATCTGATCAAAAACCGAAGCCAACGTTAAATAAAAACATGTGATCGGAAACTACCGCGTTGATTCGAATGCGGACGTACAAAATTAAAAACTTAAATATATTACTAATAAATTTGTGAGAGTAGTATTTGTAATCTGTCAAATACTGACACAACACATTTACCTAAAAACTGTTGCTTCAAAGAAATATCGAACATCCCTATTAATATTATAAATGCGAAAGTAACTCTGTCTGTCTATCTGTTACGCTTTCCCACTTAAACCTCTCAACAGATTTTGTTGTAATTTGGCACAGACAATTTTTAGGAGAAAGGAAATAGGATATTTTTTAATTCTAAATAAGGATTTGAAAAGGAAGATGAAAAGTTATATGGAAATATCGCTATTTTTAGAGCTAGAAACGCGAAACTTATTTTTCAGGCCATTGATTCGATATAAATAAACATCACAGTCAAGGTTTATAAAAAGGTTTGGGACCCAAAAAAAACTATTCCACGCGGACGAAGTCACGGACACAGCTACTTAATCAATAAAAAATATAGCAATGGCGTTTTAAAGCTTTTGAAATTATGAAAAACAATGGATATTGTTGTTTATTCCCCGTGGGCCTATACCACCGCGGACTCTTGGTAGATCTTTTTATGGTGTACAATACAGTAATACCTTGGTCTATCTCATTGAGTTCAGCCAGCGTTTGCAATGCTATCGTATAAAATGATGTTACTTTACGACATCACATTAGAAACTTATTTAATTTTTAGTCATTTTTCTACTATATTATGTAACTGTATATACATGAAATACTACCTCTGAAACCACTATCCATTTAAAAAATAACTGCATCAAAATTAGTAGCGTAATTTTATAGAGTACATAAGAGATAATATGTGTGTGTGTGAAAGCGTTATATTAAAAAAATTACAAAAGTTTCTTTCTTTATATTTTTATTGCGCTGACTGTTACAAAAGAAGTAAATCTATAAAATACTACTATTTATTGACAGTTCTAAAATAATGGTTAACTTGTTTTATGGTTTCTGTTAGGTCTCGGTAAAAGAGGTGACGTAGGTTTTGAAAACTGGTAGGTAGCACACTTAGTTCACTATCATCATTATATCAGCCATTGAAAGTCTACTGATTGACATAGACCTCCTCAAAAAATTAAAAATGTTGTCCATAATTGCCGGGCTAGGCAAACGAGTTGAAAATCGCAGAGCACAGCTTTCACGATGGGGTTGGTGCAGTACCTTGGTCGCATCTTACGACACTTGCTAAAAGGGGAGGTACTTTTCTGCTCCGCCAGTACCGTACGGTACCACTGGTAAGTAATATAATAAAAAGTAATTAAAGGTTTTACTTTAAAAAATAAATAAAATGAATAACATTCATTTAAGCTCTATTTTTTTCAGTTACACCAGTTAGACCGTAAATCCAATTGAAACAACATCGAATAGATTGTTCTACTTCCGTTAAAAGATACAATTATTTGTTAAAAAAAAACTAGTCGTGTTGCTCTGGATGAAACATTGTATCTGTTAATCGTTTTGCTAAATGAACCAGCAAAGTGCCGCAACATTGTATTATTTCCAATACAAAGGTGTGGCTTAAAACAATGATGTTGAAAAAAAGACTTAAGTCGATAAATCTTTTTGATGATAGTAGGTTAGATGTAATATGAATTCTTGGAAATACATTCTGGTGTAATTCTACAAACGAAAATAAATTCTTCATTACACAAAAAAAGTGCAATAGAGCTATAAAATCTTTAAACGAGAGATGAACGAAAACAACATTTCCAAGACAACACAAGACTGGGGGAACATTGCACGTAATATCCTTTCGCAACGGGAATACTGCTGCCCTTTCCCTCTCTGTAGTCTGAATGTACCGCCATCTGGCGGATCCGGTAGATTAGTCGCCTCATACGATGCCTGGTACAGGGTGAGAAAGTAATATTCTATTCTGCCGATAGCACACACCACTTTAAAGAACTAAAAATGTTAACAGTACCATCTCTGCAAATATGTGGTTCATAAATATGAAACTGCAATGTTTGTCAGAAATAATCCGCATATTTTTCCTACAATTTCCTTTGGTCATACAAAAATAAATAAATTTAATGGAAATTAACTAGTGCACGTAGCGTAGCATAGACGATAAAGACTGCATTCAAAGGAAACAACTTTAAACTCGTAGCTCCTAAAATTTATAATAAACTGCCGTAAAAACATTAAAATGGCTAACTTGACTATTTCACAAATATAATAAATAAAACATTTTTTAAATAACAGAATTTTTAATTAAAAATAAAAGTAATAATTATAGTGTATATTGCATTGATATTTAAAAATTTAATTTACCTCATGCCGTAATTATTATTTTTTTTACTTTTCTTCTCAACATTTATATCCTTACGATTATATTTTTTGATTCATCATCATCATCAAACCAGCCATTGGAAGTCCACTGCTGGACATAAGCCTCTCCAAGAAAGAAGGTTTTTTGCCCATAATTGCCGCGCTGGGCAAGCGTGTTGGCAATTGCAGAGCAAATATCGCGACGGGGAACCTGCTGCCCATTCCCATCCTATGCATTTGAGCTGCACTTTTTCGGATGGATATACGACCATCTGTCGGTTATGGTAACTTAGTCGCCTCTTACGACACCTGGTGCAGTGGGAGGTACTATTCTATTCTGCCGGTACCTCACGACACAATTGTAATGATTATATTTCAATAATATGACATATTTCAAATCAATGACTGTTAGACATCATCTAATCAGCCGTTGAACAAAGAAAGCCCACCGTTGGACAATGGCCTTCCGATGATAGTAGAATTTTAGAGCGTAGTTTCATAAGGAGAATTCTGCTGTCTATTCCCGACCTGTTGTATTTAAGCTACGCTATTTCTGGTGGCTTTACCGCCATTTATCAGGTCCGGTACCCCAGTCGCCTTTTATTGTCGCCTGGTACAGGGTATTATTTTCTACTCTGTTGGTACTGCATGGCATAAATATCTTCAAACTCAAATTTTTTTGTACTTAAATATACTCTTTATTAGCAGTTTTTAGTTATCCAACACTAAAAATCTAAAAATAAAATTACCACAGCAATGAGTTTGAAATTTAGAAGAATAGTTTAAGGAACTGTAAATTTTCTCTTTAGATTTACAAAATACTCTATTTTGTTTTCGGAGGAAATTCTTCAAAGAATAAATCAAATCAAATTGAAACAAAATATTTTTTATTCGAGTAGAGCCATAACAAGCACTTTTAAATCGTCAACAATAATAAATATAGTTATTAACAATTATCAGGGATATTAGTATTATATTCATAATACTGATGTCCCTGATAATTGACATCTTATACTTAAATTATGCTGCCTTATTTACTTTATAGGTAAGGTATTTTCTTATACTAGTCTGCCGGCATTAGACGGGTTTTAAAACTAAGCTTAATGCAGTCTTATTACACGAGCAATCGGAAAAGAACCTACAAAAATAATATTATATATACAAGGATAATAAGAGTTCAATCAATACTAATCAGTTTGTGTTAATGGAACCTCCACTGGCGACCGATAATAAACTAAGGTTAATTAAACTCTGTAGTAGGCTGTATAATATTAGGGATTTAAGTATAGTACAGCTTTAATAAGTTCAAAAATCCATCGACTAATCAACTCCTATTTATATTAACTATAACATTTATAGCTACAATACATCGACATTATTGTTTGTTAGTTAAACCTAAATGTGGACAAATAACTTAAATCTATTTGTTGTTACACAATATTGTTTGCAACAAAACAATTTAAAATATTGTGTTTTTGGTACAGAGAACAAAATAACATCCTGTTTGACTATCGGCCTTATAGCGCAGATAGTAGTGATCCCATCTTGCGCGCGAAAATTCGAGTATACGATCCCAACCCAGAGCAAATATTAATAAGACATAATTTTGTATTTCTTTCTTGTCGTGTATTTTTGTATTTCTGAGTGGTTATTACTTATATGTATATATGCATTATACTTGTAATTCCTTTATTGTCTGATATCCGTAACACAAGTACCTGAAGCTACTTATCTTGGTACGATACATGAGATGTTGCGTGAATTTATTATTATAATTATTATAATAAGTATTTATTAAAAATATATTAAAAGTACTTCCTATATATTAATAGTACTTCCTCCTGTACCAGGTGTCGTAAAAGGCGACTAAGGTACCAAAACCGACAGATGGCGGTATATCCATCAAAAACAATGCAGCTCAAATGCACAAGGCGGGGATGGGGGGCACCCCTGTCACGAAAGCTGCGCACTGCAATTTCCAGCACTCGCTTGCCCAGCGCGGCAATTATGGGTAAAATACCTCCTTTTTTGGAGAAACCTATGTTCAGCAATGGATTTTCAATGGCTGGTATGATGATGATGATGTAGAAATATATATATATATATATATATATATATATAAACAACACATTTATTTGTCTGTAAAAAGATTATAAATTGAAAATCCATATAAAATTAAATATATTTCTTTTTATATTCTTAATATATTCATATTTTTACAAGCTCCATCAAGCAAATTAACCTCCAAAACCGAGTCTTTATAATGTAAATTATATTTGACTGGGAATCTCCTAATTTCGCCCCATTCAAACACCAAGAGGACCACTAATAACTTCATTCCGCAAAATTCCCTTCATTTTCTTCAATGAGTTCTTTGGATTCGATCCAAAATGATTCCTAAAGGCTCATTTGATCATTGAAAATGCTTTTTAGAATTGCCTTTTGATAATTTATGTTTGCTTTCATTTCCTTTATTGAATATTAATTTTGATTTGTTTCATTTAAGTACTAATTTATTATTATTAGACGTATTTAATTTACAAATGATAATATCCTTAACAGATAGGAAAACTACCGATGGCATTATCAATCATCAAATGTAGGAAGAAATGATACGTATAAAGAATGAATAGTTTTTCAGATTCAGGTGTCAGATGGCAACCTGAATCTGAAAAATAAGTAAAACTTAATCATATTTTATTTACTTTGTGCAGTTTCATCTAACTTTTTTTTTTATTAAATCACACTAATTTATAAACAATTTGTATGGCAGAGTTAATTCTGCCGGGTCATTTTTGTATACACATTAAAAAATTTAACAATAATTTTCCTAGCATTTGCCAAATTCCTAAGCACTAATCAAGTGAACGGGGCGCACATGCCGCGTTAATTGATCAATGATGACAGGGTCAAGATTAATTTGAGTTTGCGAAATTAGTCTTCTGATAGTCAATGAGGCAGATTAAAGATATCACCATAACATCCAAGAATCTTAATAAAAATTTTCTTTATTGTTAAATTGTTGATGATGTCAAGCTCACAAGCATTATTGAGCCTTTGATATCATGTCACATTACCTTGTAATTTCATAGATTAAACATATTTGTCGGTAGGAATAGGTGAGAGTGCGACGACCAATATAGACGACCTTTGAATGAGGACTACATCATGTAATCATTTGTTCTATGTCTGGGTAATATATAAAAAACCACTGAACCAGGAATCAAAAGTAATAAAGTTGTAAGCGGCGTCTAAGGCGGCGACGAAATAGTGCAGCTCAAATGCACAGGTCGAGAATGGGCAGCAGCTGCTCCGTCGCGATAGCTGCGCTCTGCGATTGCCAACATGCTTGTCTTTGGAGAGGCATATGTGCAGTAGCAGACTTTCAATAGCTGGTATGATGATGATGAATTAAGTATAAACACAGACCTCAAGAATGCGCCTGCTCTGTTTTGATTGTCAAACGATTCCTCAGAACAAAGCCCTCTGGAATCAGCCAACAGCAACTTTTTATCATCGCACCGCTCGCCACCACTGGGGTGTTCACTCACACTTTAGACCCAAAATAGCTGTTTATCCAAAGGTTTCAGAGGCAATTTCTCCCGCGTATACTTAGGTTGTGAAATGAGCTGCCTATAAAAGTTTCTCAGAGGAATACACTATAGGTTTCTTCACGTAGTACAGGTTTATTAATGCGTAAATGATGCCTTTGCGTTGTTTGAAGCAGGCCGTAAGCTTGTTTGCCACCTTTGTGGTATAAAAACTAAAATCTGTCCCCAGTCAAGTTTCATTATATTTAATCAATATGTTTTTATCTCAACCTGAAACAAATATCGAATGATTTAACACCACGTTATAGGATTACCAACTTGTGGATAACTCCGTAATACCTCCGGTGTCAAGGTGACTTAACAGACAAATTAGAACGCTGGAACTTTTGCTTTTATCTCGAAAGTTTTCGAAAACAAAGATCCGAAATACCGAGAATTTACTATGTAGGTAATTAACAGGGCTTTGTACACGATTCGGGTTAGCGAACATACTTACATGGGGATTTTCAATTAGCTTTATATATAAAAGCGGTTACGTGCGGATTCGCTCGTGTAGATAGAGATTTAAAAGAAATACAAATAGAATGGGTAAGGCGTAATCATCACAGCCACCATAAAAACCGTTCACTGCTAGATATAGCTCTCCTCAGCAAATGAGGAATTAAAATTACCCCGCTGAATAAGCGTGGTGGTGCAACAACAATCGTAGAGTGCAGCTTCACGAGAAACTGCACTGATTCAAGTGAATTTGCTGCCATCTGATGGTTTTGTTGCTTCAGTCACCTTTTACGATACCTGGCACAAGGGGAGGTTCTACTCTGTCTACCTCACGAATATAAATAACTTACTTTATTGACATAATAATAATATAAATATTTTCTTTATTGTACACCAAGAAAAACGACACAAGAACATCACAAAAACATGGAATAGTAGATGCAAGAGCCATATCGCTAAATGCAATTTCTTACAGGCAACCTTTGATATACTCGTACTTTGATTGATGACTGAAGATCATTGATATGTTTTATTTTCTGAATTTCATTGCCTTGCATAATCGGCAGGTGGGAGCACGCATACGTAATATGGGCTATTATTTACTTTATTTACGGTTTCGAACGAAATGATACATATCCATAAATAATTGTGTTTATTTATTTGCACAAAAATAATAATTTATTCCTTTCAGTTTCACACACAAACAAGGAAGCAGAAAAAGGTTTCGATTGGTATTGCTATCCCATACGTAAATAAAATTTGCCTTATATATTTATATTTTCCTCTCTTCCCTTCCCCTCCCCACCCCTCCTTTCGATGTGCATACACGCTCATCCTTCCATAATTGGAATACTTCTTTTTATTTTAACACGCTTAATATACATGTTATGTAAACAAAAAATAATAAATAGAAATTCAATTCCTCTGCAAAATCCAATGAGAAGAAAAAAAACTGCCAGTCAAGAACCAATCAAAACAGAAACTGCCAAATAGCAATTGGGAGTCCACTTCGTGATAAATTATTATTATCTGCTACTCTCTGAACCTGCCTTTTAGTTTTTACAACAATTATGTCTTGTAATAAAAAGTCAGCTGTTCGAATGCGTTTATATTTACAACAGACACTTTTTTTTTAAATTTTAAAAATACCTTTCATTTTTAAAATTACTATTTTTATATAAAAATCCTTTTATTTTATATAAATGCTTTTTTATATAAAAATCCTTTTTTTATATATAAAAATACTTTTTTTATATAAATATACTTTTTTTATAAATTAAAACTTTTTAAATAAATTTAAACTTCTTTTCTTTGTTTACCCTCCCTCCCTCCATCCCTCCCTCACTCCCTCCCTCTCTCGCTCCCTCCCTCCCTCACTTATGAGATTGTTGTGGGAAATTGTTATTATAGTTTTAGGTGACAGTCTAGTTTCTATTATTTTTCTAAGTTTAAATTGTGCCTATACCTATGATATTATTAATACATGAAGAAAAGTAATCTAATTTTCTCTTATGCGCTTGTATTGACCAGTCTTGTTATGCTACGCCATTTTGAAATTCGAAGTCACATATGTAGTGACAAGACCAATTTCATCTAATATTTCTTAATATGCATCGTAATCTTATGGGACCGATAATTCATCCTCAAGAGTTATTGAGTGGTGTTGCCAATAACTCAAACCAGACTTTATAATTTATATTCACTTGGATATTGCTGTTGGATATTTTATGTTTCACGGAACCGATAGATGGCGGTATATCTATATGAAACAGCGCAGCTTATATACTATAGGGTGGGGATTCTTATCGTGAAGTTGCGCTCAGAAATGGTCACTCATAGTACGTCAGTTTTGCTTCCTATTTGCCCTGTGCATTACCACTATGATTTCCTTATCAGCGAAGCTATCGTCATATGATAAGGAAACATTGGTTTCTTGACGGATCTCCTCCTCCTCCTAGCAGAGATATTAGACGTAGACCTCTTCCCAAGGTCGTGTGCATTGGTACCTCACTCTCACCTATTTATACCACCGAATAGCTGAGTCCTAATTGCTATATTTTGGTTTGAAGGGTGAAAGAGGCAGTGAAATTACTGAGTAAATGTAATATTGTATTTACAGTTTACAAAGTTGGCAACCCACTATTCACCCACATATGTCTATAGGTTGTGGTCACGTTTATCATCAAGCAGATCGTATGCTTGTTTGGTGACGTCATAACAAAAAAACACGTTATAATTATACATAAACCAAGATTTTAATAACAAATGTACACTATATCTCATAAATCAACTTGACTTCATAATATTCCCTTTAAACACTTACGGACATCAAACAAAGAAAATATCTCAAATATAATACTATATATAAACTCAAATATATATAAACATATATCAACCATGCACACACAGAATGAACACAAACATACGTTTTATTTAGTAAATAACATCTTAAATATAATTCAGCGTTTTCTATGCATTAAACCTAGTACTACTAAAATGGAACGGAACTAACTGGAAAATAGGATCGTTACTAAATGCGTCAATGGGCCCGTCAAATTTCAAAATGGCCTGTGTCATTGTTATAAATCATGGTCTTATTGCTCGAAGTCTTTCGACACGATTGACAATTACCAAAATTAATCTTAACATTAATTAACGAAGGGTTTTACCCGCTTTAATTATATAGAATCTAATATACGAAGAAACCAATAAACTGGCATCAGCAAATTAAAGGTAAAACTCCCGATTCCGGTGCCCATAAGCAATAAATGTTTGCAGCGCACGACTTACCCAAGCGTTCGTAATAAGAGATATTCTTTGGAAACAGGGCTGGCTCATTTCGGATCATTTCCAGATAACCAAGACAATAATATTCACACAACATCTCATACATTGTACATGACGAGATAAGTCGGTTAAAACATTTGTGTTACGAACATCAGATAACACAGGAATGTCAAATCAAATTTTTAAACAACTATTTTTAACACCCAGACATAAATCTAAGCACAATATCATCGTTTGTTCTGTGTGGAGATTGAACCCACGGTCCTAAGTGTATAAGATAGGGTCACTAACATCTGCCATCATCCCAGGGTCACGCCATCGAACCCGTCAAATTCACAATAATTAGGGTAAGCATATTAGTAAACAAAATTGGTTGGAATAGAGGTAGATCTCTAACAACGGTCGTCTGCATCAGTACTTCACTATACTTTTAAACTATTTCCACTGCTAAATAGCTGTGTTCGCATTGTTATGTTCCGGTTTGAAGGATAGAGACAGTGCAATAATTGGGTTATGTGGTATAGTATCTTGAGTTCACAAGGTTGGTGACACGCTTGTACGCACGATATCTTTGCGATGACATCATTGGCATAGGCTGCAATCACGTTAACCATCAAATGAACAGTATGCGTATTTGCTGACTTCCAAATATAAAATAAATTAATTTCAGAATGACGTCATCCTCACATCAGGAATTTTAAGTCCACTGTTGGCTAGACTTCCCCAAGAATTGCGAAAAATGCTCATAATTGCCACGCTGGGCAACCGTGGCAACCGGCAATCGCAGAGCGTAGTTTTTGCAATGGGGATGCTGCTACCCATCCCTGCTCTGTGCATTTGACCTACACTGTTACGGAAGGTATACCGCCATCTGTCTCTTATTCCTGACACAGTGGGAGACACTATTGTACCCTACCGTGTCCACACGGTAATTCATAAAGTAATACAGGAGAAAAATTTGCATATACCTTTATGATAGGTACAAACAACAGCAGCGACCTGCGGTTTCACCCGCGTAGGTCCGGTTCCTTTGAGAATAAAAAATACAATGAAAGTACTAAGTTACTTCTTATAATAAATAGTTAATAGGATATGAGCGATCTTTGTTCTTAGAAACCTATATTCCATCAGAAAACTTATAATACGAAATTTGAAAAATTGAGAACGTTTAATATTAAATTTGTGCTGCCCTTAAAACCCCCTTAAGGGTAGATTTTCAAAGAAATATTTAACACGTATTTTTTATTTTTAATGAAGAATTCTTCTACTGGTTTTGATTAAAATAACTTCAAAAACAACAAAGGTTCACTATAATTTTGCACCCTCCATTTTACTTCTTCAGGGGAGAATTTTTAAAATTTGCATTGACATGTCAGTCAGTCAGCTTCTCCTTTTATATATCGATTATCCTTTAATCCCAGGTTAAAACAAACTTATGCGTTGCTTCTGAAAACGAAGATTTATTTCGTTAATTTCTTACAAATATTATTATATAATCTTACAAATAACTTATTTAACTACCCTATTATTATAACTTTACCTGAAAACGAAGAAACGACAATTAAAGTCTATTCTTCCACCAATTATTCTTATTTATCTATCTTAAATCACAATAATCTAATACAATGCTATTTTTTCCATAACCTCTCAACTGACCATTGACCTCAGACTCTAGCGCTTGTCAGTAGTCAATGTCATTCAATGTCGTTCAAAAATTAAAGAAATATTATTTCATTACATATATATATATATATATAGATATATCCGGGTACTTAATGTAAAATATTACCTCCTCCTATACGAGTTGTCAGCGACTGTAGTGCCGTAACGGAGAGATGGCGGTATTTCCAGCCGTAACAGTATAACATGTGCAACAAGGAGGAGAGAAGCAGCAGATTTTGCGTCCAGATGTTACACTCTGCAATGACCAGCACGCTTGTACTACGTAGTATACTACGTGGTACAATTAAAGGTAATTTTTACTTTTGAGGTAGCCTATGTACGAGTACGTATGTGTAAATGCTCGGCTGTTATGATAATAATGATAATTCATAAAGACTCGTATATTAACGCTCACTTTATCAGGAACAGCTGAGCTATAGTTTTCAATCCTGACGTTCTTCTTTTATTCTCTTTTTTATACATTTCTGCCCGCCTAAGCCTGCATTAGAAAGAGTAGAGTCCATGAAAACCTCGTTTAAAGCCGTTAAAAAATCGTTTTATTATGAGTAATGAAAGTGAAAATGATATAAACTGTTAATTGTTTTTTACTATTATTTGCTTCAAATTATTTTTCACAATATACTACTAGTATGTAGACAAGTTTACATTTACACAAGTACGCATTCATCACTTTGACTTTTTCAATTTCAGTACATATGAAGAATAAATGTTTGTTACCTGGACGTGCCTATGGGCACGTAATCACTGATATTCCAAGGAAACAGGGTTGGCACATCGTGGATATATATAAAATTCTAGAAAATATATAGAAATAAAATATTTTTATAAAAAGAGACTCATTGGGGAGTGTAGAATCTACTATCTGCTACTGAGTGTAAGTTCGTTAGGCTGATGATCGCGGCTGCTTTTGCAGTCCTTACACCCAAGAACACACTTGGTGGGTTTAAGGACTGCAAAAGCCGAAAAAAGATTATAGTCATATATAAGATAATCTAATTATCTTCTTGGAGGTAAAAGAGAATTTATGTACATACCCGTATCTAATTTATATGCTTCTCATATCATTCATCAAATCTACGTTATCTTTGATACAATCTATTAGAAAATTATGCTGGATAATGGAAAAATAATAGAGGAAAGATACTCAATTATTTTCTCTTGGTTTGATTAGGATCAAGGAAAAAAAGATAACATGCGACATAATATATAAAATTTATATAAAAATAGGTCGGGCCGCTTCAGAGTACTATAGGTACTAACAGTATGACATGAAAATGTTATATATTAGAAAAACTGACGACGTCCTGTCTTAACTATAAAAAGTTCCGCTTAAAGCACTTGTGATATGGACATAACTCAGCAGGGTATCACAAATATTCTATTTAAATACATATATTTGAGACCCAGCCACATAAAAACATAAATATTATCACGTAAATATTTATCCTGGGTGGAGATCGAACCCACGACCTTCGGCGCACAAGATAGGATGACAACCATCTACATCATTAGGCCCTTCAAATACTTATATGATTTACATAAGAAAAATATTACAACTACAAATTGACATATTAAAAATCATATTTCTCGAGTAGGATCAAACTGTACACAGTAAGCAAAAGTTATAAAAATTCTGTTCAGTAGCTTAAACACTGTCAAACACCGTAATATAAAATTTTATAACCAAATATTGGAGTATATTTTCAGTAAAATGCTTTGCCTTAGACATATCCAAGTCTTGTGAGGTAACCCTGAAGCATAAATAGGGGTTAGCATGGCTGCGGTACAAATGCTAGTATAGTACCTACAGCTCCGCCACAATCCGATTGCGGTGCATTGTGGAATACGTCTTCGCATCGATTGTGTGGATCGCTTAATGCGTGGTGATACGAAATTGTAAGACAAATTGTTGAAACTGTTTACCTACTTAATAGCGGAAACCATTTTAATGATGCAACAGCGTTCCAATGATATATTAAAGATTTTTTTATTATCAAGCCAGCCATTGTAATTCCATTGCTGGATATAGGTCTCACTAAGAAAAGGGAACTTGCCATAATCGCCGTGCTGGATAAACGTATTGGCATATCCATCTGTAACAGTGTAGCTTTAATGCACAAGGCAGTGTTGGACAGCAGTATATTTCTTTTTCTTTTTCGGGGAGGCCTAAGTCCGGTAGTGGACTTTTAATAGCTGATGTGATGATGATGATAAACAACCTTTTAGAAAAACACTACATGCATTTTAACAATGTATATCATAATTATATAATTATACTGCAGCGCCATGTTTCAGATTATGAAAACTATTAATACGGTATACTGAAAAAAGGATAAAAATCTTGGTCTTTGAATCTAAAGCAATTTAAAACAGAAATGCTCAGTTTTATAAAAATCTTGACGGTTTCTATTTTTCAAATCGAGCAAATTTTCAAATCGTATATATAGTCGAAAGTTGAAGTCTAAGTCAAATAACTTATTATTAAATGCTTTCTATTCCCTATTATAGGCACTTTTAAAACGAAAAGATCTATGAATATAGATTTGCTAATTACAATTGTACACACATGACCGGTGACCCCGATAACCTTATGGTTATTGAGTGTCCAACTTTAATACTAGTGTGCTGGCACCATACAGTTCTTATAACTAAGTGTATGACAGGTTTATTATGCAAACCACCTGAAAAAAAAAACCTGCAGGTAAAACTGATAGTGATATGGGTTTCAGTAATACCTAAAGGTAAGTATTATTAGAACCTATACCGGCGTTGGCGCTATCAAACCGTTTTCCTAATACAACAAACCAATTCTTCGCCCTTTACAATTTCTATGAAAATCTAAGCAAATATAAATAAAAGATAATTTAGCGTTACCGGGATTTCGTTTAAGATTTCTTCAGGATTACGAATAATCCTGTGTAAATTCCCGACTGCGTTCATACGTACGTCTATAAACTTAACAGTTTCGCTCCTGAATTCTCTTTAAATTTTCAATGATTTCGTTTAACTTACGTTTCGTATCCTAGGAATACTTGCACAAATTATTATCCAATGCTTTATTTCAAAGCTTTTTGAATGAACCTAGACCTGGCATTTAGAGGAACTGGGAACTTAGTAGAAAATACTTGAACTAGACTAAATATTACTTAAACGCAGCAATTAAGCGCGCGCAGCGAAATTCCCACTTTGCAAGCATTGCTCAATAAATCTGCAAATTTGGGGATTTCCACCGAATTTTCAGTTCGCGTCAGTTACCGGCCCGGCACAGACAGGAATCCTGTTAATTAAAATTAAAATATCCCATAAATTATAACGTAAACGACTGACGCCCCGGGCGGGAGGTCGCTCTCCCATCCGATAACACGGTTTCCTTAGCCTAAAATAGACGATCGAGAAAGGTGTAAATAATTTAGTGACAACAATTATCTAATAAGTTGGATTAAAAAATATGATTTTAACATTAAATTAGGCAACACAGAGACTAGTTATTTCCAAATCTAAATCTAATTAAATTAAGAAAATTAAAAGATACAGTACTGTGGGGTACTGGTAGAGTAAAACAGAACCTACTTTTGTACCAGGTGTCGTAAGAAACGACCTGACAGACAGAATAGGATATGCTACGCTGCGTGATCTCTGTTTACGGCAGAACTTTACGGCACCTTCATTCAATACAGAAATTAGCCTTCAATTGCCGTGTTAGGAACACAGTGGATATTAGAAAGCATACCTTCGCAACGGCAACGATTTTTTTAACGTTTAAGATTATATGTTGATCAGTAATCAGTTTATTTTCAGTCATGGATTTGATAACCCCCCACATGGTAATTCGAAATGTTAGTTCACGACTATCAATAACAAGCTATTACAGAATAATTTGTAATAAAATGTTTAACTGAATGCCTTCTAGTCATCTCTTAGCTACTATGTTTTGACCTGGAAATGAATTAAAAAGGGAATAAGAAGTCTGGATAGCGAAATATAATATATAAAGGTCACGAAATTGACGACACTGTAGTGATATCCTTGTCATATCACGATTATAGTTGTATATTATTGTGTTTTCAAGCTAATGTGTCAGTAGGCAGGGCACATGGTAAGACGGACCGAAAGCAGATAGGGGGAGTATGGTGCTTGAGTGGCGGCCACGTACTGGAAAGTGCAACGTGGGACGACAGCTGGGAGCCAAGTGGACGGACGACCTGGTGAAAGTTCTTAGTGAGTCGTTGCTTTGGCGGAAATTTGGTGAGGCCTATGTCCATCAGTGGATGTCTGTGGGCTGATGTGATGATTTTAATGCCTGAATTGGCAAGCAACGTATAGTATAGTACGGATCACATAATTAGAGTAGTAAGCGTCATAATAATGACGAAGTCGTCACTAGAATTGGTCGTGTTTCCTACCTTCTTTCCTTACGGCACGGCCTTTTATTACCCACCATACGGCATTACTCAATATTTGCGATGTAATTAGATCATTGAGAGGTACTCATGCAATCGATCTTTTTAGCAGGTCTACCTGAGTAAAGTATTTGGTAATAAGAAATTAAATTTGACACAACATCTCACATATTGTCCAGTCTCTGAGATAAATAGTTTTAAGCACTTGTTACGGATATCAAATAATAAAGGGATTAATAATAATAATAATAATACTCAATTGTCATCACGCAAAACACGGAACAATATAGCCCTAGCACCTAAAATTGGATTACCTATGCCAGGAGCTTGTTTTTCCATATTGCATTATTATTTAGACTAGAAAACAATAGCTTATTCCCAGCAATTTATTAAACTAATAAACAAATAAAATAAACTAACCTAAAATAATTATAGTCAGTATATATGTGTGTGCGTGTCTGTGATTTTTGAACATGAACGTATTACAGCTATGACATAAAAACTGATTTGTTTTTTTATATTTTAGATGTTATTAAATTCTTTGTGCATTTGTATTATTGCACCAATTAAGAAGTACTTTAGACGACTTATCTAAGATTCAGGTTAACATATGAGTTATTTTATGAATTATTTAATATACTCAATGTTTATATTCGATTTATTTACTTGATTTTCGAGTGTACTTCTCTAGCTTTCTCTTTAAATGTTAAATTAAGATTTTATATAATTATCATTTCTGTTCTGCACATGCTGTGTTCATCTCTATCTGGTTCTAAGTTTGATTATGTTTTGATAATATACGTACATACATCACGCATCTGTCCTATTGAGGTAGGCAGAAACTATGGATCTCCACTTGTTACGATCTTAGCATTCTTCTCTTGCTTCACCACATCATCTTTTGCACCACATCGATCTCTTATTACACTATTCTTTAACCTTTCTCTCAAAATCACACCATATATACTTCAATAATATAAAAAAAATAAATGTAAAAAAATATATGTACATAAAAAAATCAGATAGAATACACAGTCCATCTACTACTGAGTACACCATCGTGTCCATCATTAGTAATTGCTTAATTAACTTTTAAAATATTTATACGGTTATTGTATCCAAGTGGATGGAAGACTATCATACCGCCTTCGCCCAACACTGAAGAACGCCTTTAGAATTAATTTTCTGTGTCACCGCGTACCTTAATTGGCCGTTTAGCAACCTCCGTCACCTTATAAATATAATATAAGACTAATCATAGGCTCGCATGCTTAATTTTGATTTATTGAAATTTATATAAATAATTTGTTTACTTAAAGCATGATTTACAATAAAAACAATAGAACAAGTTCATGTTTTACTAATAAAATAGCATGCAAATCTTTGACAGTATCATGTTATCTGCAATGTACAATTTCATATCTTCTAATATTATTTATATCATATGTATTTATTGCGTTTATTTATACAAATGTGTATATAACGTTTATCTATTTTGTATAAATATTTTCTGCACCACTATATATGTATATAAATATAAAAAAATGTTGAGTGATTCTATTTACCACAAAAAAATAACTGTTTTTCCATATAAAATCATTGACAAGCCTCTAGAACATGTGAACATTATGTGAGACCTTGGAGTGTGATTTGACTCCAAGCTTTCTTATAGATTCCATTACGACACGATAGTATCAAGAACTAGGAGAATCTTGAGGTTTTAATTTCGTATCACGAAAACATTCAAGAAGGCAAAAAGCGTAATTATTCTCTATATCAGCCTTGTTAGAAACATTTTTGAATATTACTGTACTATATGTCTTGAATCAATACAAAAATGGTTTGTTCGTAATCTTAGTTTTAAGCTTGGCCTAGGTAAAGTTTTTAAAACCTATGATAAAAGACTTGCAAAATTCAACCTTGATTCTTTGTTATTCTTTGTTGATTCGTTGTTTGTTGAGTCAGTGAAATTACTTTGTAATGTTATATAACATCTTCAAGGCATAAAATTGGCAATTCGCTTGTGATATAATTGTGGTAATACAACATATACATACAGGATGCGGTAATTTCTATCACGCGAACCGTATGCTTGTTTGTCGTCTTTATATATATTATATATCTTTTATATATTGTATATCAGCCATGAGAAGTCCACAGCTTGACATAGGCCTCCTCAAGAAAGTGGCAATTCCGCCCATATATTCTGCGCTGAGCAATTATATTGGCAATTGCAGAGCGCAGCTTTTGCTGTACTAAATATACCGCCATTTGTCGGTTTTGCTATCTGGTGTAGAATGTTTATCATCTTACACTATCTCACAGGCCGACAAGTGCAGCGTAGAATAGAAACAGCAAACAGACGATCTGACTAGAACCTAATATGAACTGAGTATAACCAATTCAGATTGTAAAGAATTTGTGAAGGTCTATATTGAGTACCTACAGAATAATACCCTGAACCGGGTGTCGTAAGTTGTTACTCAAGTGCCGAAATCAACATATGGTGATATATATGCATGCACTTATATGGGTGATATGAAGAAACTTGTTACGAAGGGTATTGTATTAATATATTTAGGTATTTTACCTATATTCTCATACTACCGGCAAACAAACAAAAAACTAAACCTAAGTTTAGTATCCAAAGAAACTTTCATTCCTTTCCCTTCCACACATACCTAGTATGTCTTGCTAGAAACACAATACAGAAAGAAGAAAGAAAGAAAAATAATACAAGAAGAAGAACACGATACAAAAATATACCGCGTACAGTCGTTCTGATGATTCCTCTTATTTACATGCTAGCTGTTGCCCGCAACTTCGTCTAAGTATATATCATAGTAGCTATTACTGTCCTTTCTTGCGCAAGCTTACCCGCAAATGATGGAGTAACTTCGGTCAAGTTTGAAAACAACAAATAAGGTTATAATGGGTCAATCTTAAAATATAAACATACATCGTTTCACGTTTGTTAACACGCGTTACCGTCGCGAATCTACAGTATGAGATTATCACCATGATTATTATGATATTTAGCAGCAGACGTTTTATATATATTATAATGGTATACATGCAAAATATATTAATAAACATAAAATAATATCAACCCAAATAAGAAAATTAGGGAGTATCTAATGCAAAGAGCTAAAGAGACAAGTCTTGAAAAGATAAATGAGAATTTTGCTGAAGAATTTCAGGAACTCGTCCATTCAAACGTATTCAAAATTTCAAAAAGCAAATTAAAGCGAAGTGCATTTATGTCGCATACCTATTTATGTACTGGTCTCACTGAAAATCTGGCAGTTTCGAACTTATAGTATCAGTGTTTAAGATCAATTTCTATTGTCAAAATTTTATAAGATCAATAAAAATTATAATCTTTAGTTTATAGTAAATCGCACGGAGCGATCTCTTCTTATAGGTAGAGTGATTCAAGAGGAACTTTTATTATGTTTAATACATGCAACAAATATTAGAAGTTTTAATGTTATGTAGTAAATAAATACATTTTTGCAATTATATTGCAAATTCTGGCGGTTTCCAACGAGATTTATTTATTTATTTTATTTTATTTAAATTTGTCAGCTTCGATTAATACATATATCAAAACATTAACATCATCATCTTAGCAGCCATTAAAAGTCCACTGTTGGACATAGGCTCCCCCAAGAAAGGGGGTATGGTACCCCTAATTGCAGCACTGGGCAATATTATGGCAATTACAGAGCGCAGCTTTCGCGACGAGGAAGCTGCTGCCCATATTAAAACATAATTAAGGTAAAAATTATATATCAACTCTAAATGTACTATAATTTATAGTTCACCTCAACATGCCTAAAACAGAAAGAAAAAAATTTTGTACACCAATAAAAAGACCACAAAAATGTTGACGATGGCATATTTTCATCTTTTATAGATACCCCACAATTAAGACATTTTTATCCTCATTGAAATTTTATCCTAATTGAAATTTGTGCCGTGATGTTCCGGCGTTGTTCAGGTGTCATGAGAATCAACTAGTGGCTACCAGAACCGACAGGTGGCGGTATATCGATCTGAATTATAGTAGCTCAAATGCACAGGATCCCTATTCTACCTGGACCGCATTGCATCCCACGGCGAAAGGTGTCCTCTGCGATTGCCACCACGCTTGCCCAGCATGATAATAATGGGCAAAATTCCCCCTTTCTTAGGGAGTCCTATAAACAACAGTGGACTTCTAATGGCTGATATGATGATGATCCTCATTGAGCCCGTATAAATTTACCTAAATAATAACAAAACATAACCCAGAAAGAATTGCAATGACAGGTAATGATCCTTCACCAACTCTAGTGATCACTAGACTAGTGAAGACTTAACTCTAGCTTTTACTTTGTGTATAATTATAGTGTATTATCAACCTACTTAGTCCCTCGGTGACGCTGGGGATGACGTCAGAAGCAACAAGCATTAGCTTTGTCCAAAAAAGAAATTACTTACTTATCATCACTTTATAAATATTCCTTATCAAATAAATAAAACATTATTTTCTACATCAGGTTCATCAGTATTATATTCATAATACTGATGATCCAACGGGATTGAAGTAAAGTATAACATTTAAAATAGGCCAACCTTATATTAGTCTGCCGTCATCAGCCGGGTCTCTTAATGCAGGTTCATTACACCAGCCACCAGAAAGAAACCAACAAAAGTAACTGGTGGAGATAATGGATCCATCAATACTAAATAGTTAGTGTTAATGGAACCCCCATCATCGTCGGTGCAAACAAACCGCTGTCATAACGTACGTGACTACATAATATATACATAGGTGCAATATATAGCGGGACTTTTTGTCTTACTTCTTACATTAGTTCACTAAGGCACTTTACTGGCAAACAAAAGGGAGTAATATATTACTGCAGCCAGGGCGGACATGATTTATTGAAGGGTCTTGGAAGCGGCAGTGGAACACTCTATTAAGGATTCCTTACAATACTACATTTATTGCTTGGAAATTAAATAGAATATATGAGAAAAGTTTTAAACTTAACTGCTTTATATAATTTGATATGATGGGAGCTGACTATGTCAGAATGATATATAAATATGTGTGATTTATACCTCGCTGTGATGTATCGGCAGAGTAGATCCTACCTCTTCCTATACTAGGTGTCGTAAAAGGTGACTGAGGTGCCAGTAGCATAATCTCCGTCGTGAAAGTTGCACTCTGCAATTACCAACACGCTTGCTCAGCGTGGCAATTATGGGTAAAAAACCTCCTTTCTTCAAAAGGCCTATGTCCTGGCTGGTATGCTGATGATAATGATAAACTTTTCAAAAGTAAAAATTAAAAAAACTTGGTTTTAAAAACCAAGCAGTTTATGAATGTATTCGTTTTTTTTTTATTTATTATAATTAATTGGCCTAAAGATGTAACTTTTTAATGGTGTAAACATTTTAGATAGCAATTCAGTAGTTTGTGTATTTTTTCTTTTTTTGGTTATGAAGTTAGTAAACAAGCATAAAGTCCACTTGATGATAAATGAAACCGCAGCTTAAACACCCTCATGTTGTCACAAACATATCACCAGTGTGCCAACCTTGTGAACTGAAGATATAATGTCACATTACTTAGTAATTTCACTGCCCTTTTTTTTTTTCTTCCCTCTGCCTTTAAACCGGACAATTCGGACACAGCAATTCGAACACTACTATTTAGCGGTAAAAAAGATGAGAACGAAGTACCAAGTGAGCCTAGCCGTACTGTGCATTAAATAGATGACCGATCTATCCCCACCTCGCCTGACTCATTGTATGGTCCGATGTTGCACCTGTGTGCTGCGTGTAAACAACTTGTTGTTAAGACTGTATTTCGTAAATAATTTAATTAGCACGTGCATGGTTTCTCGTTGTTTAACGTCGACATATCACGACACAACACGCAACACGTAGACCTCACACAAAGGTCCACTTCTCACTCATCAATGTCTACAGGCAAATAGCAGTGTTAGGATTGCTGTGTTCCGTTTAAAGGGTTAGAGATGCAGTAAAATTACTAGATAATGTAGCTTATTATTTTAAAATCAGGTGACAACGTCTTTTTATCACGCGGACTGTATGCTTGTTTGTCGACCGTAATAAAATAGCAAGACAATATTAATACTGTTTGGTCTATAATGTCCACTTGGCACGATCCGTCTGGCTTGTTAACATGATATAGATTATCATGTCGACACTCTTGGCAGGGATTTAAATAAAACTACAGCTATATAAATAGTCAACTTATAAACGTAAATGAAATGATTGTATTTTTTTCTTATCTATTAAAATGAGAGAATTATTTTACTCATTCAAAAAACCTCTTAAATATTGTAATTAAACATACATTGCGCCTGTGTCCTATCGGAGTAGGCAGAGGCTATGGATCTCTATATTGTAATAATACATAAATAAATTAAAAAAACACCATCTTATACATTTACCTGATCTGAGATAAGTCGCTTAAAGCACTTGTGATACGGACAACGGTGGCATAACTGATATAAAACTCAAACTCATTGTTACCAAAAGGGCACAAAAGTCGAAAAATTATCAATCAGATAATTGCTTGTCCTGGAAGCGGATCGTGCCCATGACCCTTAGTGGATAAATCATCATCATGTCAGCCATAAGACGTCCAATGCTCATTAGCCTCCCCAAGTAATTTCCAATACGACATGTTGTATGCAGCCTGTGCCCAGCGAGATCCTGTGGTTTTAATCAGATCGTCTGCCCATCTTGCTAGTGGGTGCCCTACGCTGCGCTTGCAAGTACACGGTCTCCATTCCACTATTGATTTGGCGTACCAAGTGCCCTGCTTACTGCATATAGTAATCTTATATATTTTATTTTATTTATTTTTGCCACGATAACAAAATACAAAGCAACACAAAAAAATTACAATCGAAGACGAGACTGAATATCTAAATTAGTTCGGGGAGATAGTTGTTCAAATGTTTTGAAAATCGTATGTCTACGGTACTTACAAGAAACAGAGAGGGAAACCCGGTGGAGGAGGCTGCTACACTATATCCAATTATTCATGGACTTGTTCACTACTGAAAACGAGATGCAGAGGATAGAATTTTACTATGTACTCAGACGAAGTCGGAGCAGGCCACTAGTATGTATATATTGTAGACCGCCCGACGTCATTTTGCGGCCATGTTGGAACTTTTGATGCTGTCGAAGTTTCGCTATCAAATATGGAGGAGTTAGTCTGGAGCATGCTGCAGCTGTTCAATTTTAGGACACTAATGTAGCAAGTCTTTGAATATTTATTATTTAATTTTAAGTAATCCATAATGTACATGTACTATAAAATTGTATGTATAACTTATAGATTAAATATATGTATGTACAAAATTTTATTTAAGCGGGCAAACGAGTCACCGGTGTGGTAAACTGAAGTAGACTTCATACAAAGGTTGTTTTTATTGGTACCTCATTCTCACCTAATTCTACCGCCAGGTATTGCATTGCTGTGTTCTGGTTTGAAGGGTGAGAGAGGTGCTGGAGTTACTGGGTAATGTGTCATAATATCGGTTTATGCTGTTCGTTTGTGGATTAAGTTTCCCCTTACAATCCGATGTGCACTGTCTTTGCGAATGTTTAAAAAGAGAGTAAAGGAGTATTATCTATCGACTATTATCTATAATGATTATAGATAGTAGCATTCTTACTGGCCAATTTAATTACTTTTAAGATATACATTAAACTTGTACTGTACTTATGTCAAAGAAATATCACGGTGTTCTTTTTTAGTTTTAAAAGTGTGTAACATTTTGTTAATGTCTTTTTATTTTATTTATACCTCATACTACTTCATATTTTTAAATATCTTTTTCACACATTTTCCATGCAAAGGTTGCCTAGAAGAAATTGCACTATGCGATACGGCTGGAAATTGTATTGTAATTGTATTCACTGTGTATTACTATTAATAATATTCATAGTAATAATTATTTGAATTTAGGTGTATAAAATATGTATTATAATTATAACATCTTTCAATTTACAGATTTAGCAATGCGTTAGTGATATTTTTGTGATATTACAAACGTCTATAGGTCGCAGTGACGCTTACTATCGAGCAGACTGTATGCTTGATGACTTCCTGATGTTATAAGAATCGGTTGTCGGTAAAGTCGGTTTACTGTCGATAGTTGAACGTGACAACGTCATAAGAAAATGCTGATGATATAGTTGCATTTTTCAAAATAATGTTTTAATTTTATTTGTGAAAATGTATTATTGTATAGCAGCTGTCCGCGCGGGCGTATCACTAACTCAAGTACGAAAAAGACAGATGTCGAACGCTGACGAACGCGGGGCCGATTATGACTCTTTGTCGCTCGTCCCGCACTCTCGCTTGCTCTTCAAGCCTTGAACGGAACGCCTCAGAGTGGGGCAACGCCGCATGAGTCATGTTTTTTCATGCGTGCAGCCGACTCCATCGAATTCGTCAAAAAATAAAGAGAATAGCGTCTTTCATGGTTACTAGCAATACCAGAGGAATCATGAGCAGATAGTTGATCTTAAAATACGTGTATTATTGATATTTGCTTACATTTACGCGTTCACTACTCTTTGTCGATTAGAAAACACGATTTGTTTCGGTAACCTATCGGCATCCGTTCTTAATTTGAAAAAATATATTGTGTCAATCTTGGGTCATGTCAAGGAATAATTTTATTAAGTGTGTTGTTATACAAACTTATCCCCAAATATAAAAGTATACATATACACATACATATATATATCACGCTTCGGGGTAAGCAGAGACTATCTCTCACCTTCATTTGTAACGTTTTTTGCATACCTCTCTTGCTTCCTTTACTCGAATTAGTCCTTTTATACACGTTATATTGATCTTGGTACTTCTGACCTGGCCCTTCTGTGAAACATAGTGGTTCCATTGACACTATTTTCAGCTTTCACTCTCCGTTCTTTTCTCGTTCCATCCCTTGCAAGGGCTGTAATGATGATGATTATGATTGTTTATATATATATATATATATATGTACCAAAAAGTAGTAGAAGAATTACATGATATAATAATACCATTGTGAATATATATATAAAAGGAAATACCTTCAGGAGTTAAAAAAAGACGAATAAAAATCAAAGGAATGTTTCTCCCGTTGGCTTAAATAATATGTGGTATAAACCAAGATGTAGTGTTTAGCTTCTTTGCATGAAACCCTTTCTGGACTCGTTTGAGTGCTAAGGATGAAATACAATGTATTATTTCTGTTACAAAGTGTGTGCAATTTTACGACGTTGAAACGTGAAAGAATGTCAGGCTTAAATGTTTAAAATATATATTTTTAATGTTATAACGATACAATTTAATTGGTTTGAAAAGGAAAAATATGTTTGGCACTAACATTTTCAGTAAAGAACCAACCAAACTGTTCATTTCTAGTTTCCGTGAACATAAAATATTTCATCTTCAGGTTTTCTTTTTTTATAATATGAAGTCAGCTAACAAGCATACGGTCCGCTTGATGGTACACGTGTCCGCAGTCTATAGACGCTCGTAAATGTGATATCAGCTATTACTAGACATTGGCCGTCCCAAGAACGTCACAAATTATTTAAATTATTTTCCCACAATTGCCGCGCTGGGCGAGAGTGTTGGACAATCGCAGAGCGGAGCTATCACAACGTAGGTTCTTAAAAGTCGACTTATGTACCACAACTGAAAGATGGCGGTATATCTGACCAAAACAGTGTAGATCTAATTTGAAGGGTGGGGATGGGCATGCAGGTCGCGAAAGCTGCGCTCTGCGATTGCCAACACGCTTGGCCAGCGCGGCAATTATGAACAAATATTCCCCTTTCTTGGGCAAAATGCGCTCTTTCCTTAGACAGGCATATGTCCAGCAGTGGACTTTTAATGGCTGTAATGATGAAGTAGATAGCTCGTAGTAGATCCGAGTGGTACAGGCGGAATATTTATTTAGACTAGTCCTCAGCTTATTTGTTTAAATAACTTACGTCCCATCAGGTCATCAGTGTAGATTTATTAGATATGGAGAAATCAAATAAACTTTGTCGACGGTTAAAAAGTTGCTCGTGATAGTTCTATTGAAATTATGTGTACATAAAAGAAAGAGAAGGTGACTGACTAACTAAATGAATAATTGGCATATCTATACAGGGCCTAAACTATAAGGGTTAGAAACCTCAAATTTGCACAGGAATTTCTTAACCGTAGAGGAGCATTAAGAAGCGATTATAAAAATTCACCCTAAGAGTGCATAATTAGTATAAAAACTTTGGTATTCTTCAAGTTATTCGAATGGAATTCAGTATAAAGTTTCTTTATTGAAAATTATGAAACGTGTGAAGTATCTTTTTTCGGAAAACATCTATTAAAAGGATAAAAGAAGGGCATTTATGTTTGCATAATAGTTCCAAAATTTAACGCAAATTTATATTACATTGTCAATAGTCTTAAACTTTCGTCTCATTGATTAACATAACGTAATAACAGCGTTGGGCAGGCATTGTGGCAATCACAGAACGTAGTTTTCCGACGGGAATGCTTCTGCCCATCTCCATCTTGTTGTATTTGAACTGCGCTGTTACCGCCATCTGTCGGTTCCGGTACTTTAGTCGCGTCCTACGATACCTGCTACAGAGGGAAGTACTAATCAACTCCGCCGGTACGGTCCTATCCGTTTCTAATTTATTTATAACTATCAATTGAGTATAGTTTTTATATTTCCTTTCTAGGTGGCCCAAGTACAATATGTTTAAAACTATGAAATTTTAGTATTTATATTATTTTTTTGTTTTGAGAAACGTTTTCTTCATTATTAAAACCTAGTGTTGAGTTTAATTTTAAATAAACCACGCTTTAAAAACAAATCTCGTTACACTCTAACACTTTTGCATTGCATTGCACTTAAATACAGAGCCTACACTGAACCGTTTTACAAAGAATGTGACCGAAGAAAATAATTTTGTCAATGGCTTTATGCATAGAAAAATGGTAAATTAAATTTAAGATAATATTTACTAGAACCAAATCAACTAGTGTCTGTACTACCAATGTGCTACCGAAAATTTACACGATAAGTCGAATTTTTCTTGCGTTCTTTTACTGCTAAGATATCCATTTTTCTGATGTTAGAGGTCAAACATTCACAAGTTTGAAGGAATCGATATAGAAGTTACAGTTACTTAATGTCATTAGAAGTTTAATGCATGCGGATTAGTTTTATGCATAATTTGGATATGCAACTTTCTATCTAATGTAAGAAGTCAGACTGATAGCCTTCTTTATCTAATTGGGCTCAATACCTAAGCTCGAAGTTCTCGAATACCAGTACATATAGATTACATGTATATAGGAGGCATACACAGCGAATATTATTTTGTGAACGAGAGAATATCGTATTTCTAAAGGCCTTTGTGGCACATGGATCGTCGAAATATGAAGTTTCCAATTTTCTATGCTATTTTCGTGACCAGAAACCACGTGCAAATATTGAGTAAAATTTATGATGTTGTAGTGTTTTACAATACAACGAGTTTTAATTAGATCTTCATCAATTTTAAATATTAGAAAGTTAAAAACAGAACATAGACTTTATTGTAGCAGCTGTAGAAAGAAGAACGAAAACATAGTAACACATACGTAAGTAAATAAAAGAAGAGGGAAGAGGGAATGTTCGCTTACCATTACGTTACTGGGCAGGCGTAGTGGTAATCGCAAAGTTCTTTATTATTGCATTTAAAAAACGCTTTTCGGTGTTAATAATTTCTTATGAATAAAAAAATGCAATGCATGCGATCAAAGAAGAATTCGTAATATCAATATGCGTACAGACTCTACTTGGTATATTTAGCAACGTAAGCAAGGTAGTAACTCTATAATATTTTTTTATATGGTTTGTGTTTATAATATCACACACTAGTTCTCCAGCTGTCTCTAACCAGAGATCAGACAAAACTTTGCATTTTTAATAAAACATGGCATACCCTTGCCAGTGGCACCTACCGAGTAAAATAGTACCTCTTCCATACTAGATGGCGGTATATTAGAATTTGAGCTATACTTTTAGACTTTGGCAGCAGCAACCACGTCGTGAAGCCACGCTCTTCTATTGACATCACGTCAGTCTGGTGGGGCAATTACGAGAAAAATTCTTTTTCTTGGAAGCTATGTCAAGCAGTAGACGTTCTGTTTGGTATGACGATGATTGGTATTTTTTTTTTACTTGGTGAAATATAATGAAATAGAGTGTAGGGCCAATATTTTTTAATATGACCATCCTATTTTCCATGTTTTTACTGTAAGCGCAATAACCTGCCGTATATACTGAGTAATAATTATGTCTAAAAGGACATTAAAATCGAGAGAGATTAAGATCGGTTTAGCAAATTAGAAATTTATCCTAAATAGTAATTAGGAATTAATTTGTTTATATATAAAATAAGAACATATATTCTCAATAATAGTTATCATGATAGGATAGCGGGCAACCCCAACTCTAGTGTTTACATTATTCCCCGTAGAGTTTCTATACATTTGTTCTTACAGAATTAATTCTTATTACTTAAGTGATAATTTGTTGTCACCGACAGAGTAAAATCGTTCCTCCTTCTGTACCAGGTATCTTTCAACTAAGGTACTAGAACTGACAGAGGGTGGTATATCCACCCAAGACGGTGTAGCTCAAAGGTATGGGGTTGGGATGGGCAGCAGCATCCCCGTCGCGCAAACTGTGATTGCCAACACGCGCATTGCTCAGCGCAGCAACTATGGGCCTAAAATTCCCCCTTTCTTTGGGAGCTTTAAATTCTTATGTTCACCAGTAGACTTTCAATAGCCATAATGAAGTAATAAAGTATTTAGTTGCGTAGTAAGCGTTCTAGGTGTAGTATACGAGTAGTTAGCCATTTTCATGTGGAAAAGTTTTAAATTAAAAGGCTTTGCCGTTTTGACTTTGTTTTTTATCTCAGCTTAAAACTCTTTTACTAAATTGTTTACTTACAAGCTCCTACCATAGTAATGTTACTATAAAGATCTCTATTTTAAAATACCCGTGCTACCATATTATAATTGTTCTATAAAAGTCAAATGAGAACAAATCAGGCTGTTTGAATCTATCAAAAATATTTAACCTGTTTTACACTCAATATGGCTGTAGAGTACTGACAAAATACAATAGTACCTCCCCTGTATCAGGTGTTGTAAGAGGTGACTGAGGTTCTGAAACCGAAATAGCGATGATCAAATGTTACAGTGCAGGGTTGGGCCGTATTCCCAACGCGAAACTACGCTCTGCGGGCAAAATTCTCCTTTTAGGGAGGCCTATGTCTAGTGGATTTTCTACAGCTCATATGATGATGCAAACAATAGAGTTTAATTCATTAAAATACCTTGATTTAACAAGATTTGAACTCTGGTTGTTTGTCGCTCTCTTTATCTTTTTTAATTATTGTTTGTGATTTCTTTATTACCTAATATCGGTAAGTGCTTTGAGCGAAAGACTTGTGGAAAGACTGCGCTCGCTTTATGCTTAGGTACTTTAGAATCCTCACCTAACCCGACTATAAGTAATTTTAGACCTATTGCTCAACTCATTTTGGGGTGTTTATTTAGCATTATTTTTTTTATAAGAACAGGTCAACACTCGAGCAAACAGTTCGCGTGATAGTAAGTGTCACTGCAGCCTATAGACGATCGTAATATCACAAGAATATCACTAACGCGTTGCCATCCTTCAAGATATCTTGTCACATTACCCAGTAATTTCACAGCAATATCTACTCTATTATTTGATAATAGCAAAAGGGGAGAGTGACACAAAAGTTACAATGCTGACGATCATTTTATGAGGCATACCCGATGCTCGATGCCGATGGCCCGATGGCTCATGTGTTAGTAATCCTATCTTGTTTGCCAAAATTGGTATGTATATATGTTCTGGTGTTAAATCATCATGCCAGCTATTTAAAGTCCACTGCTGAACATAGACTTCTCTAAGAAAGGAGATTTCCGAGCTTGACAAGCGTGTTGGCAATCGCAGAGCGCAGCTATTGCAACGGGGATGCTGCTGCCCATCCCTGCCCTGTGCATTTAAGCTGCACTGTTCCACATGGATATACCGCCATCTGTCGGTTCTGGTATATTAATCGAATCTTACGACTCCTGGTGATGTGGGAGATACTATTCTTCCTGCTGCTACTTCACAGCTTAACGGGTGTTGAATATATGTTTTTAAGTAGTAATTTTGTGATTTCTCTATGACCTGATGTCCGGAGCACAAGTGCTTTAAACGACTTATCACGGAGTCAGGTCTAAGTATGGGACGTTGTGGATTTATTTTTATAATTTTAGCCAATAATGTTACAATTTTAATTAAATCAATGGAATACAACTCTACTCTGCCAGTACAGTACGCAGTCCCTTATTGATTGCACATGGAGTATAAAACGTAAACCAACCATTAAATGCAGCTAGACTATCCGCAGTGGTAATTATTCTGCATGATATAGAATATCGTGTATGAGCAGATGGCCGCATCTATTGATTTAATGCCCCGCCCGGAGCTGCGGTCGCACTGATAGATGTTATATTATTATTAAATGCAGTATATATCCGATATATACATATATATAACGAATCAGGATTGAGAAGATTCATAACAGAACCAAAGTTACCGACATTGCCCAGCGGATTAGTAAGTTGAAGTGGCATTAGGCAGGGCATTTGGTACATAGAACCGATGCCCGATGGAGTAGTCAGCACACATCAAACTACCCTATCACATTTTTTTCGTTTATGTCCAGCCAAAGGTTACCTGGAACAAAGGAAGTCGGTCGCTCTCAGCGATAAGGCCGCCATTGTATTATAATTTATAAGTTTTATTTTTCTTTTTCATTTTCTGTGTACAATAAAGAGTATATATTACGTTAGTATTATTATATTATACATTGATAATCTTCTGGGTTTCAGTTTTTAGCTTTCAATGCTTATTGCTTCCACTATGGGTTTCCACACCCCAACTCAACTATATTTAGAGATATTTATTGTATTTAGAATCGAATACTGGCTAATTGTATATTTTTTATTAGAACTATGTTAATATTTCATTATAAATTAAATATAATTTCGTATGAAAATAAAGATCTTTAAACATAAACTGTTGTTATTCCTGTTATTATTTATTATATTTTCATGTTTTATATGAATATTGTCAACAAACAAGCTTATAAGAGAAAAGCGGAAGACTTCATACAGAGGTCGCATTGGCACTCTCATTTATTTCTACTGCCAAACAGCAGTGTTCGTTTTACTGTATTCCAGTTTGATGGGTGGGAGATTCAATGTTTTACTGGGTAATGTGACATGATTATAAGGTTTGTAACACGCTAGTGATATCCTTGTGATAACATAGACTTCGATAGACTGCGGTGACGTTTACCATAACGCTAACCGTATGCTTACTTAACTTAGTCTAATAAAAATAATCCGCGAGTATATAAGAAGCACTGCAGTCTATAGATCCTCGTATAGTCGCAAGGAGGATCGGATTGAAGAAATATCACGAGTGCGTTGCGTACCTAGTGACTTAAATATATAAAATCACATTACTCAGTTATTTCTCTACCCCTGTTTATGGCGTAGGGTACCGACAAGGTGGACTAGCACTCTCAGTATACCTAGAGTCATAACAGACTATTGAAGTGCTGAAACAGACAGTTGGTAGTTATTGGCTGACGAATAGCATTGCAAAGCAAGATTGGCGAATGTTAATGAGGGCTTAAAATTAGAGATGAAACCTACAAAAAACCGTATAAATATATATATATATAGTTAAAATAAAACTTTCAGGGTTGGCTCGGGCGCCGAGTACATATGCCAAAAAGCGCTTTAATACCTCTCCCCTTTACTCATATAACCTATATGCTTGCAGGTAATTTGAATCTAAATACCGAAAAAGGGTCAAAGAGGGGATCTACCCATTACGGAATAGTTCAACATTTAAATGTCTTTCCTGATTAATAGCATGAATTTACGAGTATGCAGCATTTGACTACATTTTCTCAAATCCAAATACATATATTTTGGAATGGATATTTTAGAGAATCCGAGTAATATACTTTTTTACACACAAAGCTTTTGAATCTCTGTATTATCTTACTTCTCCATTATCTTACCTCTATTAATGGTAGCTGAGAGGGCTTAATAGATGTAAGATACTCGTTTAATACCTTTCTTTGACCTGCTAATTTAGGCGCCATCATTAAGAAAGAGAAGATTACCAATTAAAGAGCAAGATACTATGGGCTGCCGTAGCGGTAAATAACCACGTTCAACATTATCTTTATTTTAATAGACCTTAATATTTTTCTCCATATAAATAGGTAATTCTACAATTCACATGACTGATGACCCTGATGACCTATTAGGTCATAGGGGTCACCAGTATCCCATAAATAACTCTAACGTTCTATAAAGAACATAAGAGTAATTCGATCTAAAAGTCCATTGAGAAACTGGATTGAGAAATTCAGGCTGGGTTGCCGGCAAAAGACGGATCTTAAACCTAATTTCCTCAGGCAAACTACTAGAAAAAAACGACTAGACCAATAGGCTCCTAAAAACAGTAATAAAATAAATTTTAATCTTAAAAGGTATTTGTTTTCATTCACCTAGACTGTGATAAACTAGCATTCCTATTCGTCCAATTGAACGAATTACTTGATAGTTTGTAGTAGTCTACTAGAAACATGTTCATTGAATATACATTTAGGTTTGACCTAAATAAGTCAAAGTGCAGTGTCCCAGTGGGACAGATACTCACGTGCACGATTTGTTGGGGGAGTCTTGCCCGCCCTCACTGACGCGAGAAGCGGCACCAATGCCTATACAATATTGTCTTGAACTCCATTACTTTATAATGGTACTGCTTTATAAGCGATTGTAGCGATTTATTTTTATTTTATGCCGTTAGGTACCGGCAGAGTACATTAGTACCCCCCTGTACCAGGTGTCGTAAGAGGCAACTAAGGTACCAGAACCGACAGATGGCGGTAAACTCATTCAAAAAAGTTAGCTCAAATGTACAGGGTGGGGATGAGCAGCAGTTTTCCTGTTGCGAAAGCTGCAGTCTGCAATTGCTAACATGCTTGCCCAGAGCGGCAATTATGGGCAACATAACCAATTTTTTGGGGAGGCCTATACCTAACAGTCGACTAGTAATGGCTGGCATGATGATGATGATTTTTACTTTTACATTTTTCATCGACGATATATCAAATATCTTGATGAAAAATGTTGAGTCAGTATTACTTTAATCATCATTGCAACCGGGAAAAGTGTAATTCTGCCCATAATTGCCACGCTTGTAAGGCTTGGTGGCAATGGTAGAGCGATGCTTCCCAAAGGAAATGCTGCTGCCCATCAGCGGCCCGTTGCATTTGAACAACGCTGTTCCAGGCGGATATACCGCCAACCGTTGGTTCCTGTTCCAGTTCCAGTTTTATGTTATCACATATTTATCAATACTAGACTGGACTTTTCTTGAAGGACTTATAGACGCTGGTGGAAACAGCTATATGAATATACGAACAGCTATTTCTCCCAATTCTAAATACCTATTGGTGACAGATTATGTTGAAAATAACTTTAAATACTTTATTGTTTACTATACACAAAAATATATGAGAGAAATACAATAATCACAAAATACGCCGAGGCAGCTTTATCGCAAATAGCGATATTTGTTCCATGCTACTTTTAGAAGGAAAGAGTGAATACGTCAGCAATCAACTATATTTTGATGATTCTTCATTAACGATCATTTGTTTGTAATTTTGAAGCTGACATCGACTCATTAACTATTTGACTTCTATTTTTATAATAAATAAAGGATTTTTTATTATAAATCTAAAAATGCTGAATTTTTAAATTTAACTTCTTTCAGGTTTCAGGACCTAAAACTGCATTTTAGCCTTTCCAAAGGGGCTGCACTATCGTCACTCTACGTAGATTTTAGTAGACTTGACCACCTTTTATAGTTTTTCTTTTGTGCTCTGAAATTTTGTAAAAATTTTGCGTAACCTACAAACATTCTGATGTCCACTTCTTGTAAGAATCGTAAAAATACTAATTTCTTAGTTTATATTTGAAGAACATTTGGGATGCAAAATTGATACATATGAAGTTATGATAATATCAAAACAGGTATACTATGCAAACTATTTACTTATGCTATTAGGATAAAGTTAAATTCGTCTATGGCACCTCTGGGAGTCACTTTCTTTGTGACTCAAGTGAAAAGATTTTTTATAGGCCCAGCTTAGGTCTTCTAACTGTTTAAGTTGACCCATGAGACCTGCTACGTAAGTCGTGCTATTTATTCCCGTTTACTAAGAAAGTTACGAGAGATAAGAAAGTAATACTACTAGTTGTAGTAGTAATACTACTTAAGCTTAACTTAAGCAACCGAACCAATTTTCTGAGATTTTTTTAGTTATTTATATATATATATATAACTAACTGAAATAATTCTATATATATATGTACAGTATGGTTACCTCAATTTATGGAATAAAGTGGGATGTCTTCTTCTACTTATAGATTCTAATTGCGTAGGACATTAGGATAATTACAAACCTTAACTTATTAACGTTGTTTGAAGTTTTTTATCTTTTGGCATTTGTCTGACAAACGTATGACAGTCGTTTGATAATAAGTGTGTTTAAAAGAATAAGCGTTGCATGTATTGTTTATGTATTAAGGTTCAAAATATATGCATAGGATGAAATAAATAAATCCAAACATCTAATACATTGGCACGACTCCAAGATGATTCGCTAGAAGACTTGTATCATGGACATCAGAGGAATCACAAATATGATCCTTAAATGCCTTTTTAACATCAAGACATAGACCAGATACAAATATTAATTACATAAATATTTCTCCTTTGTAAGGATCGAACCCTTGACGCTGAAAAAATTCTATCTTCAGGCCACCATCTGTGCTATCGGGTCCGGCAGCATTTATTGTTTATTATTGCATTTTTATTAAACATTGAATTCAGATTTGTAGGGTCAGCTAGGCCTACAATAATATTATTATATAAAGAGATAATGTTAGAACGTACTTGGGGCTATATGATCTCCGAAATTTTCGATTAATATCGATAATTTCTAGGTATTGGCTGAACTAATAACATCATTATCATACCAGCCAAAATTGGGTGTCAACTGCACAAAGTCCCCTCCAAGGGATTTCAAATCCGGCTGGTCCGGTTGTATCAGATCGTCTTCTCATTTTGTCGGTAGACGTCCTACGTTGTATTTACCAGTACATGGTCTTCATTACAGAACCTTATGACCCCATCGTCCATAGGTTCTGCATGCTAAGTACCCTGCCCATTTTCAAATAGGTCCAGTTGTATCAGATCGTCTTTCCATTTTGTCGGTGCACATCCTGCGCTGCATTTACCAGTACATGGTCTTCATTCCAGAACCTTATGACTTCATCGTCCATCGGTTCTGCGTGCTAAGTGCCCTGCTTACTGCCATTTTGACTTGCAGATCCGTAGGGCTATGTCGGTTACTGTGGTTCTTCTACGGATCTCTTCATTACTGATTCTATCGCGTAAAGGAATTGCTAGCATAGCCTTCTGCATGGCTCGTTAATATTTCTTATTGATGTTTTTCAGTCTAACTCCCAACCAAAATAGTCTATGTCCTATTTTACGTGAACCTCACCAACAAAAATATATAATCAATAATGCGTGAAGTATGCGAGTTCCTAAATTTAAACATGCTTGCGGTCACCAAAATAGTCCCTAAGTTAAAGCAATAGGGTCCAACTTTGGCAATAATGAAAAACCCCAGCTTGGCCCCGCAAAGCCGATACGCCCTCATAAATAGCCATTTGTTACAGAGTCCTTAACTTTGATGTTGGGACCTCCCCGGCCATGTTGTATTTGTGGGTTGGTGTAAGTAATGTGTGGGAGGCTTTAGGACCCGAAAGAGAAGTTTCTAGTATTAGTGACAAAATATGTGAGGCAAAAATTAAATAGTACGCAAATAAAACAGGCACTGGGCGAGGATGGGTAGTAGTTAAACTAACTTTACAAACTATTGTTTAATAAACTACATATTATACAATATATTCACTAGAAATATCATGCTAAAACATCATTTTATAAAATAATATGCGACAGAACTGCTTACTATCAGAATGGAAAATAATTTGTAACAGTTGAAATTTTTCCTGAGTAAAACGTTTCCGTAAACTGCATTATATCAAAATTTTATTTTTAAATTATTACGTTTGCAGAGTGACAGTTTGTTAAATTACTAGTATTAAAACATCAGCGTCAATTGTAAAAAGATTGTTTATACTATGTTTTTTTATTTATTAATTCCCTTCATCATATCAGCCATTAGGAGTCCACTGCTGGACATAACCTTCCCAAGAAAGTAGGAATTTTGCCCATTATTGCCGGGTAGTCGTGCATATAATGCTACACTCCTTCGGATCGATATGCTGCCATTTTCTTGACGACTTAGGTAGGTACCGGAACCGACAAATGACAGACACACGTCTTATGTCATAAAGTCGTGTAGAATGATACTCAACCACACAGAAATTATGATTTACGTGTTCAAGATTCGTATTTATTCAAACCTCGATCGTCAACATCACACAAAACATTTCATTCGTTGACCTGTCTTTAAGTACATTAAAACACTTATATAACGGATAACAGAATACAGGAACTATAAATAAAATATTTAAATTGATATTTAACGCTGAGTAATACTTGGCCCATAATTTAGAGACAAACACTGATCCTCAAAATTTTATATAATTTCTATAAAACATCTTAAAAGTGATAACAGAAATGCAGCAGCCAGCAGAAACTTTCATACACGTATATATTAATTTAAAACAATCAACACAGTGTCGTGAGGTACCGGCAGAGTGCCGTGAGGTACCGGAGGAATGGAATAGTACCTCCCACTGCACCAGGTATCGTAAGAGGTGACTAAGGTACCAGTACCAAGAGATGTTGGTCCATTCGAAACAGTGCAGCTGAAATGCACAGAGTGGGGTTGGGCAGCAGCATCCCTATCATGATAGCTGCGTTCTGCGATTGCCAATACGCTTGCTCAGCGCGGCAATTACTAGCAAAAATCCTCCTTGTTTTTAAAAGCTTATGTCCAACAGTGAACTTCCAATACCAGTATGATGAATTATTACAGAGATTTCAAACACAATAAATAATTAAGCCTAGTTACCATCTTCTTCAATAGTAGCAGCGCCGTACAATTTTACTCGCATTAAGTTGTAGAACAAACCTTTACTCTACCTCATTTAATCTTCGCTGTTATTAACCATGCGATGCCTAGCCTAACCTTTCTACATAGGCTATGTAATACTGATATTTTCTTACCTTATAATTTAGGTTTTGCATCGATATGTCACTCTGTCTGTCTGTGTGTCTACTTATCCTCTCATATAATAATAAGAATAATATACTCTTTATTGTACACCAATGAAAACAACACAAGAACATCACAAAACATGGAATAGTAGGTACAAGGGGCGGTTTATCGCTAAATGCAATTTCTTACAGGTAACTTTTGGATAGAAATAATGTTAAAGCTGGTAAAAATTTGAGGTGAGTTTGCATTTAGTACATACATACATAATGATAAATATACATATATATAATACACATACATTCAAATACATATAAAAGATGAAGTTACAGAACAAGGAAAGTGATAGAATCAAAAAGCAAAATCAATGTGACAGATAATACCATTCTTTTAAATAGAAATTCTTTTAAAAATAGAAAGAGTACGAGCAGATCTTACTTCAAATTAGATGCAACAGTTATTGAAATATCTTTGAAAATCAGATATTTTTTATACTGAATTTGCACTCCCCTGTATCCCCTCAAAGGATAGAACGATTTTCGAAAGAATATTTTACACATATTTATTGACAAACAATGAAGAATTTTCATACAAAAAAAAAACATTCGTATAACCTCACAAACAGCAAAGTTACTCACTAAATATGCACCCCTGTTTTATCACCTTAGAAGGTGAATTTTCAAAAAGTCTTTTTATTGCTTCCCTATTTTACACAAGTAACCCCTAAGAAAATTTCATGTTTCTAATCCTTATAGTTTAGGCCGTGCGTTTATATATCAGTCAGTCAGTCAGCTGCAGATAAGTACCCAGACTCGACACAAATACATTTTTTTGCCTTTGCGTACTCATACATAACACACACTGAGGATTTTATTAGAGGTTGACCTTATACAAAGGTCTACATTGGTACCTCACTCTCATGTGACGTATCTTTAGTTCACAAGGTTAGCGACTAGTGATATCTTTGTGATGTCGATGACACGAGTGTCTATAGGCTGCGGTCACGTTTATCATCAAGCGGGCCTTATGCTTGTTTGCTGGTATAAAAAAAGACAAAAAAAAATTATTGCCTGTCCAATGTTTGCATCTATTTCTACCGCCAAATAGCAGTGTTCGTATTTCTGTGCTCCAGGTTGAAGGGTGGGAGGAAATAAAGTTACTTCATAATATGACATGATATCTTCAAGTCACTAGGTTGCGATGCGCTGCAATGCGCTAGTGATATCATCATCATACTCATCATCATTCATAGTCCACTGCTGGACATGGGCTTCCCCACAAAAGGGGGAATTTGCCCATAACTGCCACACTGTGCTAGCGTGTTCGCAATCGCAGAACGCAGCTTTCGATACCAGGATGCTGCTGCCCATCCCCGCCCCGTGCATTTAAACTGCACTGTTTCGGATGGATATACCGCTATCTGTCGGTTCTGGTACCTTAGTCACCTTTTCCGACAGCTGGTACAGGGGGAAGTACTATTCTACTCTGCCAGTACCTCACACTAGTGACATTGCTTGCGTCTATAGACTGCTGTAAAACAAACTGTTACGTGGACTGTTTGATTGTTTCACGACTTGGCTTACAAAAAAATATATTGAAGCTTTGATTCCCTCGCTGTTTCTCCTCACTTGATCCACCAAGCAGTCTTGGCAGCGGGTAAAAGACACGCCATGATTATAATGGACGTGCGATAACCCATTATCTCGTCAGTCTATAATTAATTTAATTATATAATGTATATAAAAGGGCCATCTGCCAAAGGCCGGCTTGTTAGAATGGATAATTATCTACAGCCAAATGTAGGGAGTTGAGTACATTACGAGTTGAGAGTATTGTTTTGTTTACTTTAACACACAAGGAGAAAATCTAATCAACATTTGAACAGACAATTTTTAACCGCCAAATGTTCGGTGCGGTGGTTCGCTAATGGTCCGTCATATTATTATTACGGCCATTGAAAGTCCACTGCTGGACATAGGCCGCCCCAAGAACGGGGAAAATTTGCCTATAATTGCTGGGTAAACATGTTGGAAATCGCAGTGCGCAGCTTTCGCGACGGGAATTTAGCTGCCCATCTCCCCCCTGTTCATTTGAGTTACACTGTCTCAAACGGATATACCGCCATTTGTCGGTTTTTATGTACTTATTTGAATTGTGTAATTATTGTTTCATATCATAAAATGAAATTCAGTCAATAGCTAAGTGCAAGGTAGAAATTATTACTTGCAAGTTTGAATGTAAGAATGCAGTTAAGTTTTTAAATAAAGAGTATAAATCATGAAATATCGTACATAAAACGTATACAATAAATAAGATGCGTTTTTATGGTGTCAAAAAGTAAATTAAATTTGAAAAGGAAACGCATAAACGCATATAAAAAAATTATAGATTCATTTATTCATTGTATAAAAACCAAGAGAGAAGGAGAGACAGATGGTAAAGAAATGTTGGCATTATTATCGTTGTAATATATACGAGGCGCCGGGTGATGACGGAATCACATCTGAGATTATAAAGGTGGGTGGAACACCTATGCTATTCTTTAAGGAAGGTGATAATACTTTCTTTATAATTAATTACCTTATTAATTAGTTTATAAGCTGTTTTAAGGGTCATTCAGAACCGTCTCGAATGTAGGTTTGATGACTTTTAACCTTTCGACACATATTTACACTGCGACAAGTTATATAGTAGGCAGAAGAGTATAACAGGCCATTGTGCTTGGCGTTTGTAGACTATGAGAAAGCTTTCAATTCGGTTGAGACTTGGGCTGTGCTTGAATCTCTTTAGCAGTGCCATATTGACTATAAGTATCGAAGTCTTGAATTATTTGTAAGACAACGCCACCATGTCGGTCCGAGGACAGAAGCAAAGTTTGAAGGCTATTCCTCTTAAAAACGGTGTTAGACAGGGAGACGTCATATCTCTGAAATGATTTAATGCCACTTTGGCGAACGCCTTCATGCTCCTGGAATGGGAAGATTTCGATATCAACATTAACAGCGAATACATCACTTATATTCGATTGGCCGACGATATTGCAGTCATAGCAGAATCGATGGAAGATTTAAGCATGATGCTTGAAGATCTCAATTGAGCTTCTAAACAGGTAGGTCTTAAAATGAACATGGAGAAGACTAAAGCAATGTGGAATGCCTATGTTGTACCCACCCCGGTTTTAGTTGAGAGCTCGCTTCTTGAAGTTTTTGACTCGTATGTATCGGACAGTCCAATTAGGTGAGTCCAACTTCAAGGAACAGGTCAATCGCTGAATCTTATTCGCCTGAGCAGCCTTTGGAAAACTGCAAATCATCTTCTCGTCTGATATACCTCAGTGTCTCAAGACAAAAGTTATTGATCAATATGTGTTACCAGAGATGACCTATAGCAGCGAAACGTGGCCTATTACCATTAACCTTCTAAGCCAACTTAAAATAGCTCAACGAGCTATAGAGAGAATAATGATTGGAATCTCTTTGCGCAATTGAATCAGGAATGAGGAGATTTGTTAGCGAATCAAAGTTGCCAACATTTTCCGGCGGATTAGTAAGAAAAAATATCATATATATAAATGTGATGCTGAGGGTTGGTTGTAATATTAATCTAATAATGTAATAATAATAACTTAAATGCAATGCAGAGAAGAAATTACAGTATTAGCGTCGAAGTGGTTATTATTTTGAGATCGCCCATAGGGTACTGACAGAGAAGAATGGCAATTTCCCTTAGACCAGGGGTAGTAAGAAGTGACTAAAGTACTGGGATCGGCAGATCAAATCTCAAATGTTACAGAGCAGAGATAGGCAGCTGTGTTTCAAATTTTACCTTTATTGGAAAGGCCTATGTCCAGCAGTGGGTGTTCTAAGTTAAGCAATGGGTATTAAGTACTAATTATGTAAGTAAACAACATTGCGTGGGTCCACTAAGTTACGAGTAGCTTTGCTGTGGTAAGTAGATCCACGAAATGCTATTTTCAGACATGGAATATATGCTGAAACCAGTTTTATAGAACACGTCTTGACCTTTAGTCGAAAAGCAACTCATACAAAATCCAACTTACCACTTAAGCTACTAGTGAAGATATAATTGGACCTGCGAAATAAGATCGAAGTAAACAAAAGTAATATCTCACATTTCAATTCAAGCCCGCCATTGAGTAAGTCTTCTCACAGAGAGAAGATATAAATAATATTCTATAGCGTCTATATAGAACACTTCGAGGCAGCTATTCACCGCGAGATAGCAGATACAGCGGACCGCATGAATGATGCTCTACTTGGAAAGAATCCAATCAGGTTTTGCAGAGTTATTAGGCTTTGATTAAGTTTCCAGTCGAGTTACATCATGAAGTGCTTTCAGAGATTATCAGTGTCAAAGGTAAAAATATTTTTAATTGGTGTCGTGTAAGAGAGTGGATGGATACGATTGCGGTACAGTAGCCAACAGATGTGGCTATATTTGCTCGAAACAATTCAATTATTGACGAGCCCGATGACGCGTTTGGTAGCGTCGTTATCTTGTACGCCGACGGTTTTGGGGCCCTGGATCCCTACCCAGTACATACATTTATGTACATGATTAATATTTGTATTTGTTTTGTTTCTTGGTGTTAAGGTATACACTTAAGTGTTATATCTGTTTTTCCTCTGTTGTCTGATATATGTAAAATTAAACTATTAGCACACTTATCACAGAGTCAATGTATGAGATTTTAGATGAATTGTAATTATGTACATGCCTTTCTTACTTTTCAAACCAAAACAAAGTGATACCAGTTTTTCATGCAAGTTATTTTTGAGTAGCTCGCTTAATAATCTACTGTAAGCTTACAAAAGGTAGACCTCATACAAAGGTCGTCTGTATTGGTATCTCACTCTACCTGTTTTTACCGCCAAATAGCAGTGTTCATATAACCGTGTTCCGGTCTGAAGGATGAAATATTCAGTGAAATTACTGAGTGATGTGACAGTACATTCTAGGACTAGTATTACTATGTCGAGGTAACCAAACACAAGAGCTTTGTACTTATTATATATGTACATGCTACATAATTTGTCAGGTTATGGGCAAAACTTAAATTAGATTATCTTTAAAATAAAAAAAAGCTATTCATTATCATCGTAACCAGTCATTGAAAGTCCACCGCTGGACACAGGCCTCTCCTAAAAAGGAAGTGTTTGCCCAACGCTTGGCAAGCGTGTTGACATTCACAGAGAGCAGCTTTTGTGACGGAGATGCTGCTGCCCATCCCTGAACTACACTGTTCAGGATGGATATACCTCTCGGCTTCTTATTTATCTGTTATTAATAAATTTACACCTGTTTTATGACGTTCAATGTAAACTTCAGAAACCGCGGTTTTATATTAACTTCGCACCCCCGTTTTATCTCCTTAGGGAGTGAATTTTCAAAAATCTTTCCTTAGTGCTTCTATTAAAGTTTCTTGGCCTTATAGTTTAGGCCCTACAGCCAATCTGTCAGCTTCTCCTTTCCTGTATATAAATGCCATGCTTCTAACTGCCTGACTAGGCGTAAGAACGCTCATTCTATACTTTCGGCAGTGAGCTAAGCTAGACAAAAGATATCTGCCGAATCCAACACCTCAGTTACCTTTGATTGAGAACTATAGTGCCGTTAATTCTCAGTTAAATTCATAATAAAATTATAAAACTCGGCAAAGCAGAGCATCTAACTGTACCGTTCATTCACACCTCCCGAGGCTGCATCTCCTCACTTTAAATCCGGCGCGTTGAATATATTCTGAGGCTTCAGCGCCCTCTAGGTCAAAGTTAGAAGTGTATACGAAAAATATACATATTGAACGGATCTAGCGTATAGTAGATCTTCCTAGGTGATCTCTTTGACATAGTGGCAAGGCCTTAGATGCAAAAGGCAAGTGTTTACTGAATCATGAGAAACATCTTAATCCTACTTATTATTAATAATGCGCAAGTTTGTGAGTACGTATAGATGTCTGGATGTCTGGATGTCTGGATGTCTGGATGTCTGGATGTCT
>JACJUM010003317.1:1694538-1743781 GCA_020976665.1 Heortia vitessoides | reverse complement strand
CTGGATGTCTGGATGTCTGGATGTCTGGATGTCTGGATGTCTGGATGACTGGATAAACATGTATTTAAAGTCATAATAGGTAGATAATTATATGCGTTACTAAGATTTTATAAGCAAAAAAATTCTTCGTGGAATAAGAGACGCTTGATTCGTTTCCCAGTTTACCCTAAATTTGTACCAACCCTGTTCTGTTTGAAGGCCGTTCTTTGAACAGTTTCTAGGTCAGTGTTAAAACTGTGCGATGTGCATTAGCATAAAGCGGTGAGAATGTAGGGGACATTGACAGGGGTAGCGTAAAGGTCAAGTTACCTTTTTTACCATAAAGATACCTTTTCTTTTATTAATAATATGTTAGTGACTTGACCCGGCAATATGATAACTGCTAGTTAATAATCAAAACATACGACAAAACACAGTCCTCCATCTCTGTCTGTTCGCTATATACTCAAAAACTAAGGATAAACTATAAATAAATATAGTGATTCTACAGAAAGCTTTATATTTAATAAGCAAGCAATATAATTTGTTTAGTTTTTGTAAACATTGGCTAAATTATAACTAGACTTGTTAAAGGTATTGGAAAAAATTAGGCCGTCCGGGAACTATTAACGAAAGTTCTGCTTAAATTCTTTGATTCACAAAATTAAGAAACTATTCAACTAGTTTTTACTCTGACCATTTCAAAGTCTGTCTGTAAATAAATATGTCTTTTTAGTGTAATTTGTTGATATTATACTTGATACAGCGAATCGTGGTTTACCTTGCTGCTAAACCAACACTAAAATATGACAAAGAGAGTAAGTCAAATACAAAATTATTGGAGCTACCTTAAAATGCTTGAGTATGATTCCAAAGTTTCATTTACTACCAACGCAAAGAGTTACCTTTAAAAATAATTGTGAGAATACATATAACACGATTCCATCTCTCCCGAATGTAGGGTTTGCCCGCCAACGGTTTGGTTTCACCCGAAACTTCCTATTGGTATAGTTGGTATCGAATTGTAACTTTTCACGAAGCGCACTTCTCCCCCAAAACGAATGAACCTAGTTGGAATGAGTTCAAACTCCGAAACTTCGCACCAACTGTCCGATATAAATCATGCTTTTGAAAGTAAAAGCTAATTTTAGGAAATTATCTTCTGAAGCAATTAGTTTCAGTGTTGTTTTCGATTTAACGGTACAATATGATAATGGTACGTTTGGGGCTGTTAAGTTTTGTAAAAAGATTCAATAAGAAACAGGTGGTTCTTAAATATGTTAGGTACCTAATTAGTATTTTGTGTGTAATCAGACTTCTATTTATGCAGTTATTAATAATAATAAATACCCACAACATCACTTACATTAATCTTATTTCGTAGTAAGTCGTATACAGCACTTATGTAGGTTCGTTACCTAAGACCGAAAAGTTAAATATTATCTTCACACTAGACCTTATACATTGACCTAACTCCGAAATAAACCGCTTAAAGCACTTGCATTCCGGACAGCAGACAACAGAGGAATCACATATATAATACTTAAATACAAATATTGAACACCCAGATACGAAACAAACATAAATCATCAACAGCCGCTAAAAATCCACATAAAGATGGACATAGGCATTTTATTGCAAGGAGGTTTTTGGCCCATAATTTCCGCGCGTTGGTAATTGCAGAGCGCTGTTTTCGCAACGGAGATGCTGCTGCCCTTCCCCGCCCTGTGCATTTAAGCTGCATTGTTTCGGAAGGATATACCGCCATCTGTCGGATTCGAAACCTTAACCGCCTGTTACGATACATGGTAATGAGGGAGGTACTATACCTTTCGCCGGTACCCCATGTCAATATCTAATAAATAAATGAAATTGAGATGTCTTAATCTGTTAAGCCAAGCCAGTTTTGTTGAGACTGTAGTTGATTTTCCGAGATACTCCACAGAACTGAGTCTCCATTCAAAAGCCTCCAACTTAAATATACTGTACTCAACTAAATTAAAAGAACTCATTAATTAGTATAATTTGTAAATTTTTAGAATCTAAAAGTATAAATACTCGTTTTTAAAAATATAAATATACTAACTAACACGACAGATGTTCTGTTTCAACTATGACTATTAAATTTGAATTGGTATTATCAAGATAAAATAATATAAATTTTATTTAATAAAATTGTGTTGATGAAAAAAATGTGTATTTAATTTTCTAATGCTTTAGGACATACAATATACAGTATATTGTTTTTTCATCCGAAAATCTATGTATTTCACATAGCCAGTTATAAATGTCGCCTGTTCCCGTGTTGGAATACCAACAAAACTATTTATATACACGCAAGAAAAACAAACTAAGAATATTGTGTATCAAAAAACATTTTCTTTCATAAGAACCATCTCCTGACAATAACAAAGACGAAAATAGTGAATTCAGTCCAGCCGTTCATGCGTGATGGCGTGACCAACGAAAACAGGAAATAATTTATATATATATATATATATATATACAATACAATATTATATTATCTTATGCGTAATTTGGACGACACAGTCAAACAAACACAATTGAGTTTCTCTGTAAGAAAAGATTTATTTAGGTATTTTAAATGTACGCTACCTAACAAACAATTAAACAAGTGTTAATAATACCTGTGGTATTTTATTTAAATAAGTAATTTCTCAGATTATGACAATGTGACGTTTCTAGGTTATAATTATTTTACCACTGATAAAATTTAATGACATTACGATAGACGCGCGACTTTGCCGCTTTCCTCAGTAATGTATAGGTATTGTCTATTAAGGTAGTCCTATTACAAAGGTTATCTACATTGGGTACCTCAATGTCACCTATTACTACCGCCAAAAAAGAGTTTCGATTGCTGTGTTACAATTTGAAAGGTAAAAAGGTATTGATATTACTGGGTAAATGTGACATTGTATATTCAGTTCACAAACTTGGTGACACACTAGTGATATTTTTCCGATGACACGATCTCTCGTGATAAACGAGATCGAAGCCTATATACTCGTATAGATCTCTCGATCTATAGGCAGCACGTTTAACATCAAGCGGACCGTGTGCTTATTTACTGACTTAATAACATACATCGTTTGATAATGTGGCTAGAGGGTAAAACAGACACAGAGAGGCCATTGTCCTGCAGTACCAAGTTGCAAGCAAAAATTGGTATAAAAATAAGAAGTATATAACTGATATATATACTTATGAAACTAAACAAAATCAAAAATAGATTCATCAATAGCTCAAAATACTGAATAAAAATAAAATCTAAATTACGGTCGTCATTTTAAAATGTAAAACATAAAGCCCTTTCTTAAAGCGAAATAATATAAATATGTTTTCATATTCACAAGCAATCAAACTGATCTAAATAAACAGAATCTTTGTCCCTTATATACCTAACGACACCGACCCTTATCGTCCGCTTGAAAGGTAAACTAGGGGCTGTGCAGAGTCACACAAACCAGATATTACCATCGGTAAATACGAGCGATAAACGTACTTCACCGTAAATAGTAAGTTAAAACATACCGTTGCTTTTAAAATTGCATTCAATGCAAATGTGTCTATATTTTTTTCATAAAAAGACTACTGCCTGGATTTGCATGAAGGTATATATTATAGTTTGGACTTTATTTAAAAAAAAATATCTTTTAGTAATAAATTTTCAAACTGATGATTCCAAAAATTTTTAAGGGGTTTTTTTTAAATTTTTCTAGAAAAAAAAATGATTTTTTTATTTGTTAATGCTAATAATATTTAAACGCTGAAGCCGGTATGGGTTTCAGTAATAGCATAAACATTATCACTATCAGTATTTCTTGCAAGTTCTTTTCCGGCGACTATCGTAATGAATTTAGTTTCAAGACCCGTCTGGGACCAGTAATGAACACACACAATAACCTATTTGTTTAAATAACTCTTATACATTTGTCAGGATATCTTCCATCATTTGTTGTAAAATTGTAATAAGCAAATCCATACGCATAGGATTTTTTATGTTTTTACGAATGAAAAAGTGCTTATGATAGACCTATTTAATTAAAAACATATTTGATTTTGACTTTGACTTTGAACCTATGCTAAATATTTTTAGAATGTATCAACACTCAAAACCGAGAAGACGAGAAGATATCTCGTCTCTCGAGAAACTCAAATAGCAAGTCTTTCACTTATAGCACAAATATAATCTCTCATCGTAGTGAGATTAGGTTATTGAGTTTGATTTGTCAAATACAGATTTTGATTTGACAATTGACAGTTCTGGTCGAAATTGCTCCTTGGTAAGGCCTATAACTTGCAGTAGGCTTTCTATTTCTGTTTGGATAGTGATGATGAGACAACTAAATCAATCAATGTTACATCGATGCTCGCACCACACAGCTCTGTTTGCGTTGTTCAAAATTACGCTATATCAGTCAGTAACGATGTTGCGGAGAAGTCAGTCCCAACTTCAAAATGTTCTAACTTCCGATTGATGTTTGTTTAGTGTCTGCCTTTGACTTTGACTCCGATTAATTTTGAAATGGACGATCATTGAGTATTGACGCTGTAGTCAGCGCTGAATTATGATATTCTAATATTTTGTACTAGAAATATATCTTTAGACGTCTAAATATAGATTTGAATACGATTTACATTAGTCGTGTGACACCAGTAGAGTAGAATGGTAATTCCCTCTGTACCAGGTATTGTAAGAGGCCATTAAGGTACCGAAAGCGATAGATGGTGGTATACACATCCGAAACAGCGTAGCTTAAATACACAGGGTAGGGATGGGCAGCAGTATCTTTGTCGCGGACTTTCGCGGACAGCGATTGCCACCACGCCTGCTGAGCCCGGAAATTATGAGCGAAAATCCCACTTAGGGAGGCCTATGTCCAACTTTGAACTTTCTTTAGCTGATATGATTGCAACCCGCTGATGCCCGATGATGACATTAGAACTATGCCATTTTCGATGGATGTAACGCCATCTGCTGGGTATATACCGTAGTTTTATGACACTACGATACTTTGGTAGATATTTAGATATTCTACTACTGCTAAGGTGATTGAACAGTTTTTTTTATACACTGATTTCCGAAAAACAGAACGCTAGTTAAAATTTGACATTTCTTTTAAAGTTTCTGTTGCACCACGTTAGTGCAGTCGCAGTTGATATTTTTCTAGGACAAAGATATTAACTATTATATAAAATTCTGCATATTAAACGCAAAAAACCTATACAATAATTAGGTAACTATTTATTACTTATTAATTGTTTCGAACGTGTAAAAGTATAACATTCGATTGTTCATAAGTAATTACCCACAACATCAAAGAGATGGCTCTGAATTTTGAGCCCAGACGAAATACACATTTTTCAAAGAAAATTTTAGTATTTAAGTTTTATAGAAAAAAATGTATATATTCAAATATTGGTTGCCGCATAAATGTGAACAAGTCTTTATTGTCCACCAGAAAGGTAAATAAGGGTTGCGAGCTAGATGCCTGAGCTGGCTGCGTCGACGGGTATTACAGACATAAATAATGCCACGGATTACAAGGCCTTCCCTTTCAAGAAACAAAGAAATATGAAATAAACATTACACTTTAAAAAAAGGTTAAGCGTGACCGGTTTTTCGTATGGGACCAGAAAAAAATTCTTTTGTGGGAATACTTCATATAATTGTTTCTTAGCATCTTCTACGTCTATTATTTTAATTCAAACTTAAAACTGAAACTCAATCTTAATTTTTTTTTCTGATTCTGACAGATATCCCTCAAAATTCAATTGAATTGCCTTTGAAAAATCTCGTAAAGACTTTTTTCAAAGTGATCATTATCAATCATCATATCAGTAATTTGAAGTCGACTGTTGCGGATTCATAAATGTGTCGGTTCTGGTACCTTAGTCACCGCTTACGATACTTGATACTTGATAGGGGGAGGTACTATTCTAGCCTGTCGGTACCTCACGGCTCTATTATGGGTATATATTGATAATTCGAACAAAAATAATTTAAATTTGATTTCTATGCAGTTTGAGTAAATATGTTTTGTTTATTGGTATTCAAAGTTAACACTGATCAATGTAATGAACAATTTACTCATAAATAAAAAAATAACAATGCTGACAGTAATATTACGTAATAATACGTATATATATAAAAACGGATATACGTCAATTGCAAATTCTAAGTATTTTCATTGTAATTCAAAATATAACATATCTATTAGGTCCTTATAAAGAAAATAGTTAGGTATATATATTTTTTATTTAAGATGACCTACCTATAATATTTTAATCTAATATTAACACGTTTGCTTCTCATATTACTTGGTTACCGTGCATCAATCGTTCGCAAAAAACATGCCGTCCGTTTAAAAATATCCTACAACTCCCCTAGCTAATTTTAATTTTTTTATTTTTTGTTTGTTTTCAATTCTAAACGTTCGCGTTTCACGCATCTACCTGTTCTATAGCAGATCGCTAAGCATAAAAGCAAACAGACGTTTCAAAAATGGAAATGTTTTTTTGTGGTCTTAAAAAAACTGAGCACGTTTAATGAAAGAGTTGTAATAAACGTGAAAATTAAATATCGTCTGAGATAAAATATAATACTTTTCTCATTTACATTGTACGTAGATCATTAATATTAAAAATTTTTGTTAGGCTTCATAGATTCTTCATTATTCTCATTGGAGCCATAGCTTACAGAAACTGTTGTATAAAAATAAACAAAATCACAGAACATCTCATACATTGAGCTGACTTCGTAATAGGTATTTTTAAATCTCTTGTGTCGTGGGACAATAGAAGAATCACAAATATAATACTATAAACTAAATGTTCAATAAGACAGTGCATACACAAATATTATCATAAAAATATTTGTCCTAGATCGAACCCACTATCTTTTGCTTACAAGAAAGGATCACCACCGTCTGCGTCATCGGGGCCTTCTTTAGGGCGTTATATCAATCATTTAGCTAGAATGTTCACTGTTATACATAGAACTAATTTGCGTTATCATACCAGCCACTGAAAATCCGCTGCTGGACATAGACTTCTTGAAGAAACGGTTAATTTTGCCGATTATTGCCGTGCAGAGCAAACGTGTTGACGATTGCAGAGCTCAGCTTTCGCGACGGGGATGCTGCTGCCTATCCCCGCTCTGTGTATTTGAGCTGCACTGTTTCAGATGGTTATACCGCCATCTGTCGGTACTGGTACAGAGGTAGATACTATCTACTTTGCCGATACCGAATGGCTTTATGTTAAGTCAATATATTCATTATATTAACCAAACCGGCCTGTGCACATAAACAAACATTCAATTACACTTTCATATTCATTTCATCACGTCTAAAAACAGAAACAGAAAATTCAACCCCAATTGAGATTCCCTAAAAGTGTGTAAATTTCTACAGGTATTGCCGTAATTCTATTCGGTGTTTAATAATTCATGGACCCATCCGAGGGTTCCCTACGTGAGGGTACCCACATTTTGTATTTACATTTTTATTTGAGACGATGTGGTCGCGACGAGGATCGTCAGATATTCCTGTTATTGGGTAATAGGTTTAAGGAGGTGCTATTTATTCTCACGGTTCTTACGTGAGAATTGGATTTTGATAACTTGAAAGTTGAAATTCAATCACGTTGTTTAAGATTTTGTTGTAATACCAAACATTTCGATATATCTATTCACCAGACTACATATATTTTGTACTATAAATATATCTTTAGACGTCTAAATATAGATTTTAATACGATTTAAATAAGCTGTGTGGAACCGGCGGAGTAGAATGGTACCTAAAATACTAGGTGTCGTAAGAAGCTATTAAGGTACCTAAACCGATAGATGGCAACATACCTTTCCGAAACAGCGCTGCTTAAATACTACAGTGTGGGGATGGGCGGGGATGGATGTGTGGGGATATATTCAGGTATTCTATTACCGCTACGGTGATTGAACAATTTTAGTATATATTTAAATGTTGGTTGCGATAGAATTTCAATTTGAAAGGAGAAAGTTAATTGCGTAGCTTAAGATTTTACTGTAATAACAAAAAATATAGTCTCGCTATATCTATTTACTAGACTAGCTGCTACAATTTAAGAGCAATACAAAAAACAATCGTGTTCGATCGTCATCATAGTAGCTGTTGAACTTCTACTGATGGACCTAGATTTCCTAAGTAAGAGGGAATTCCGCCCATAATTGCCGTACTGTGCAGACATGTGTGTTTTGTTTTTATTATTTATAGACGCTCGTAATATTACAAGGATACACTAACGATATGCCACATATTATGTCAGATTACCAATGTAACTCACAGCAATGCAAACACTGCTATTTGGCTGTAGAATTAGGTGAGCGTGCGGTATAAATGCAACCTTGTATAAGGTTTACCTCTTGATGGCAATCAAGATGGAGATGGGCAGCAGCTTCTCTGTCGCAAAAGCAGCGCTCTGCGATTGCCAACACGCTTGCCCAGCACGGCAATTATGGGCAATATACTCCATTTCTTGGGGAGGTCTAAGTCCAATAGTAGACTTTTAATAGCTGGTATGATAATGATGATGTAGATCCCCGCTCTCTCTCTGTTTGTGATAAGCTTTTTCTAGTATCTACCGTCTATCTATACCTCTCCGTATCTCTCCATTCAGAAATTCCTTGAAAAAAAGGTACTTGTAAGTTCAGGTATTTGTGGGTCTCATGCTATTAATACGCCAATTAAACGCCTGAGTTAAATCGTTAATAAATAACCGAGTAACTTCCAAAACTACAAAATTAAGTATAAACTTTTTAAACTAGGCAAAAAAAATATCTAACTACAAAGACTGAGACATCTGAAATGACTTCCTCATTTAAATAAATCCTTTTATTTAGTGCTAAAAACGGTTAATATAGTAATAAAACAGGGTAGGTATAACGTTTAATATATTTTTAATTCACACATAATTTTTAAATTATGCTACAAAGTTGCTTACTTTAAAGTATAGCACACTATATTAGTTTCATTTTTCACTTCCGCCTGTAACATTAGTTTTGAAGTCTTTGAGACTCTGCATACACGAATAAATTACAATAATTTCGGCGAAATTCTCAGGTATTTGAAACTGCACTTACTTATTAGACTAGCAAACTTTGCACTAACTACAATATTTGTACAATGTAGAAACGAATGTTATTTGTATTCTATAATTATTTTTATAAAACTCTTATATTACAAATTAACACTTATCGGATTTCAGCCATAAAATGACTGCCACCGTCTTTTTTGATTTACCAAAATTTTAAATAACTACCCAAAAAGGTGTACGAGTAAGTTAATTTCATACGTAGCTTCTTTTAAGTAGTTATAATAAAAGTCACAATGTCTCAATACATTAAATTAAATAAACAAATAATAATAACTAATTCAACAACAAAAGGAAACTTAAAGTAAAATACACTTTGATACTTAAGTACCTAAACTAGGTCTAGCCTGTTCTTATAGGCACCTATGCTCTGTAGTGTCCATGTAGGTGTGAATGTGTGTATATATGGTCGAATATAATACAAGGTTTGTTAATACAACATATTATTTTCGCATATATTACATAAATACATAGAATATGAAGCTATACTGTGTAAATACAGTATATATAAAGAATAATAGTAACAATAAATATAGTCCAGTCTAGCATAATATTGTTGGCAATTCCTCTGTCTTGTTGTAGTCCAATGCCAAGAGCCATTTCCACACTGTTGTTTTGCATGTGTGTTTATTCATATCATGAATAAATAAATGCACACAACATCTCATACATTGACATACCTGACTCCAAGATAAGTCGCCTATAGCACTTGTGTTAAGGACATCTGGCAACAGAGGAATTACAAACTTAATACTTAAATACATATTTTAAACACCCAAACCCAGAACAAAGACAAATATCATTATATAAATATTTGTACTGGATGGGGATCGAACCCACGACCTTTGGCGCACAAGATAGGATCACTACCATCTGCACCATCAGGTCAGTTAAGATAAATTCAAATTGCAGTTAAATGTTACATTACAAACTGATTATACTTACCACATTCTAGAATTAGAAGAAAAGAAATAATTATATAAATCAAATTAATTGAGCAAATTCGGCGAAATCTTAAACAATAAAAACAAAACGTCTCCCTGCGCAGATGTTTTATATTATACTTAAGAAAGTCAAATATTCCAGCCTACTTTAAAAACGCGGAGGAATATAAATGTAAATCCGAATGCGTGTCTGAAACATGGAGCAATGAAAACATGAGGATACCTGAGAATTGAATAAATTATAGAAAAAAAAGATACATGGGTGTTGTGAAAGACAATTGCTACAACAGGTGACTCGCTAGCACACCTTGTGCACCATAGGTCATGGGTTCTATCCTCACCCACAGTAAATCTTTATACGACGGATATTTATTCTTCCATTATCATCATATCAGCTATAAGAAGTCCACTGCTGGACATCCTGCGGTTTTAGTCAGATCGTCGGTCCATTTTGCGGGTGGATACCCTATACTGTGCTTGTCGGTACGTGGTCTCCATTCCAGAACCTTACGAACCTTTGTTCTTTGCCTGGCTGTCATTTATATATATCTAAATATTATATTTTTACTTCTTCTGTTGTCTGATATCATAGCACAAGTGCTTCAAGCTGTTCTTGGAGTCAGGTTCAGTGAGAGTTGAGGTGAGATAAGTAAATTTATTTTTAAAAAAAGGAGGGAAAGTCAGGTTCGGTATCTACAGACTACTACATTAGCAAAAATCAATGGTAAGAACCGAAAAATCTTGTATTGTCTGCACATATATACAAACATCACGCCTGTTTGATCAGGGGATGTAGAGACTATAGATCTCCACCTGTTACGATCTTGGCATATCTCTCTCGCTTCCCTCACTTGCATTGACCTGTTCATACACGTTCGTTCTTGATACTTCTGACCTGGCGCTTGTTCACTAGGATAATATAAATGTCGCCTCTAAAGTTACTTTCACCAATTTCTGCCGCAAAAAAAGATTTTCAAACTACTATGTTCTGCTTTGAACGATAAAAATGTCAACTTCAGCAATAGCCTCCTAGGCCACCGCTCAGACATACAAATTATGTCAAAATTGTATATAATATCTTGTAAGTAACATTATATGTATAACAAATTACAGTTAAGTTGACAAAAAAAATCTAATCTGTCGTCTTTCATCTTTGTAATATTTTATTTAAATAAATAAAATCTTGATATTTTTCAAATATTATTCTGATAGTTGTGTTTGTTAAATATGTTTATTTTGATTAACATTTTAAATTGATAAGCTTGTCATTTACTGTCCCGTGCGATAGCGTAATTTCTATAAATGCCTCCCTCAGTCATACTCGTAGTGTCGTAAGAGGTAACTAAGATAACAGTGCCGAGAGTAGCAGAATATTCATTCAAAACAGTGTAGCTCAAATATACAAAATGGTGTTTGGCAGCAGCATCCCCATTGCGAAGCTACGCTCTGTAATTTTCACGCTTGTCCAGCACAGCAACTATAGGTGAAATTTTCCCTTTTTTAAGGAGGCCCGTGTCCACTAGTTGACTTCCAATAAGTGATATGATGATAATGATAACAAACACACGGTCTGCGTGAAGCATCGCTGCAGACTATCCACACCCGTATCATCATTAGAATATCATAAGTGTATTGCCAAACTTGTGACTTGCAGATATTTCACACTACCCAGTTTCACTGCCTACCTAAAACCGAAACACAAGAATGCAAACACTATTGTTACAAGGTAGAAATAAAAGAAAAGGCACCAATGCAGACCGCATAACCTCTAGTAAATTATAACACAGTTGCTTATCCATTCTTCCCGCATCGCGAGAGTCAGCCATTCGCCATCTTCTGAATTGTTAACCAGAGGTAAATGTTTTTACGCCGCCTGCCTCGTTCGTAATCTTTCAACGTTTGATGGCACTTTGTTTTTCTTCTGAAACTCGCAAGTTTATTCAGTTAGGTTTATGGTAATTTCTATGGGCTGCTTACACCAAAGTCTAAGACTATAGGATCTCATTTGAGTTACATTGCTTTGCATCACGTTATCTGTTTGGTTTTATCTTATAATACTAAAAGGATTATTTATTATAATAATAAAATGTATTTAATTGTATTAATTTGTATGCTAAAAAGATAAAATACTCGTATTGACGCTAATGGAAGGATATTACTATCATCAGTTTGATGGGCCTAGAGGCGCAGATGTTAGTGATCCTGCCCTATGTGCTAAATATCGAGGGTTCGATCCCCATCCTGGAAAAAAGTTGACCGTTGATAGACGTTTAAACACAGTCCTGAGATTGTTCATTATTTAGAGAGTCCATTTAACTTGCAGGACGAGCGATGCTACTACCTATCCCTGTCCTCATCATATCAGCCATTGGAAGTCCACTGCCAGATATGCCTAGCATAGGACTTTCAATGGCCTTCCCATGGAAATAGGAATTTGCCCATAATTGCCGCGCTTAGCAAGCTTGTAGGCAATTGCAGAGCGCAGCTTTCGTGACAGAAATGCTACAGCCTATCCCCGCTCTGTGCATTTCAGCTGGACTGTTGCGGATGGATATATCGCTATCTATCAGTTCTAGTGCCTCCTTTTTCGTCCTATTTCATTTAAAATAGGTTTTTCTGGGATGAATAACTGATACTTGTGAGTTCTGTCATTTCACACTTTATACGACACCTGTTACAAAAGAAATTAAATATAATTCAGCATTCTTCTATGTATAAAACCTTTAACGTAATTAAAGAAAGTATTGTTCTACTCTGTAGGTGTCTGTTAATCTATTAGGTGTTTTGTGTATGTGTCTGTAAGTCTATTAACCCTGTGTAAGAATTTCACACTCCTCTCGTCCACAGTGTCACATTTCATAGTAGAAAGTGGTAAAACGCGACTTCTCTTTTTTCTTTTCTTTGGTAATGTGTATTATCAAATGCATCTTTTTGACCAAGTTACAGATTTTGCTATTTAGGGAAAGAAAAATTCTTATAAAATTGGATACCGTCAAAAAATATTCATATACAAAAGAACCTTATACTGTCGTTTTAAACCCGATTCAATCTCATTCTAACCCAACGAGCGTGATAAGTAAAAACTTTCTTCGTGAAAAAATGAAACAAACTCGAAAACATGAATGTGACGTGAATAGAGTACAGGACTTAGCATTACAAACTTCGCGAAAAATCCCCAAAGGAGCTTTTGGTTCTTTTCAAAAGTTCGAGCGAAGCAAAAAATGGAACTGAACGGCGTTTGAGAAATTATTCTGTGATATTAGAGTTTCTTCATGAAAGGTTATTTGCTGGGTTTACTGAAAAGGACGCGTCATTTCTGTACTAATTAGCTCGTGCTATATAAAGCAAATGCAGCTGGCTTATACTGCACTAACCACAATGCAGCTAAGAGAGTTGTGGCCCAAAATATAAAATGCATCTATTGGCAAACCATCGGATGAGTCGAATTAAAAATTATATTTTACTTGAAGTCAATTTAAGCGCTCTCAAATTATAATTCATTTATTTGCTTACAGTACGCTACTCGACAGACCAAGTCAAGCCATTAGTGAGCTGTTCTTTCCACTTGTTGTTCCCTCTGTGTGACTTAGAGAATATGAAAGACCGTATAAAGACCACGATATCCGATTTACTGAATGTACACATTTATTATACGATTCACTACGATAGTTAATCTCAGTGATTATTCAATTCATCATCATTATCATCATCATCATCATATCAACCATTGGAAGTCCACTGCTGGACATAAGCCTCCCCAAGACAGGGGGATTTTTGCCCTTAATTGCCGCGCTTTGGCAAGCGTGGTGGTGGGGATATGCTGCTGCCCACTTTTTTGGATGGATATACCGCCATCTGTCGGTTCTGGTACCTTAGTCACCTCTTACGACATCTGATACATGGGGAAGTACTATTCTACTCTCCCGGTAACCCAATTAACAACATAATCCAATGCAACAGCGGTCCAACGTGACCAGCGTAGAAAAAATCAGTTACTAAACCTAAAATTTTTCGTGTTCAGTGAAAAAATACAGATTTGTGTTATTTCATGACTATAATCAGACCGAGCTATGTTGACCACTAAATCATTAGAAATCACTAAGCAGTTTTACCTAAATAATATTAGAGTTTGATATCCGAGAGGTACCGGCTGAGTAGAATAGTACCTCCCACTGTAACAAGTGTTTTTATGAGGCGACTAAGATACCAGAACTAACAGGTGATATATCCGAAACAGTGTAGCTCAAATACAAAGGGTAAGAATGAGCAGCAGCATTTTCATTTCCAAGAGCGGGAAATATGTGCGAAATTTCCCCTTTTTTGGGGAGGTCTTTATCTGGCAGTGGTGGCAATGATGATGATTGGTAGCCGCGGAGAAAGAATAGTAGCTTCTCGTAGTAGTATTAGATGTCGTAACAGGTGACCAAAGTACCGTAACTGACAGATTTAAGTGTATTCATCTGATACAGAGTAGCTTATGTATGCTATAACTATGCAACAGGGTGGAGCTTGAAAGCTCCACCCTGAAGCATAGTTGGAATTAGAGGTAAAATATCTTTGTTTCTTTTTTTTATGTCTGGCAATGGATGTCCTAAGACTGATATGATAATGATGGAAATTAGTAAAATGCAAGAAAAATGAGAAATATTCAGTCTTTTCTTGGGAGGCTTATGTTCAGCAGTGGAAGTTCTACGATAAATTTAACGAAAATGAAAAAGATACCAAACCTTACACCAAACATATAAAATGACCTGTTGGCGCAGATGGTAGTGCAATCTTATCTTGTGCGTCAAGGGTTGTGGGTCCCCACCTTACCGACCCAATACCAATATTTATATGATGATACTTTTATTTTTTCTGTCTGGATGTTAAATATATGTATATAAGTAGCATATTTGTAATTCTGCTATTTTCTGATGTCCGTATCACAAGTGTTTTAAGTGAACTATCACGGAGTTAGGTCTATATACTAGATGTTATGGGAATTTATTATTAATATTACAAACACCATTTTTTTGGCTTAGCGTTTGCTATGTAGTACCGTGTGTATGATACAGATGGCAGCAGTTTAAAGTTTGCATTTTGAAGCAGTATGAATAAATGTTGAATTCCTGATAAATTCCCTCTCGGGTTTTATAAAACTTTTCCAACATGTACTGGATAAAAGGATGTTGAAATTGAAATAGGCAAATGGCTGCCGAAAAAATCTAAACATTGAACATAAAACGTTAAAACTTAATAAACGCGTTTGAAAGCCATGAAAATTGATGAATAGAGAACGCTTTAAAAAAGAAAGTACTTGAACAGAAATAGAAAACAATTTTTTTCTAATTAACCACTTTTACAATTTTTTTCTAATTAACCACTTTTAGTGGTCACTGGTGTTGTAGTTTTGATATAATTTTTACAATACATTCTGATTTTAAATAATTAAATATTTTGATAATATATATGAAATGACATAAATGCATTGATACATAATTTCTTTTGTCAGACTTGAAGTAACAGCTTCACGTGAAATATTGTGAAACTTTAATTTTATAAATTTTTATCAAATTTCGTACAATATTTCCTTACGCTTTTTGCTATGCTATGCGACGCGAATTTACATTTTACTTTGACGTTTCGATTAACCTACGGCAGTTGTCATTAAAAGTGCTAGCTGTAATGTCAGTACCAGAATGTATGACACATATAATTACTACAACGTCAAATTCGAAATTTAAAACTGAAAAATGCCGAATCCCAATACATACTCTATAAAAACCTTCATGGATGGATATTCGAATATTTAAAATTTAAATTTCGAAATTGTTGAAGGTCGTACGTTATCATCAGCTGCTAAAAAGTTTTATTATATTTAGTGCAAATGAATGAACAACAATTTGCAGCACTCAAATAAAAAATGGCCGTAGCTTAAGCTGACAAAAACAACACCAATTTATTTTTTGTCTTTGCTACCAAGATAATTCCATGAATGAAGACATCCAATAAGTCACTCAGACTATTCCGTCTAATTCGGTGCATCGAGATCGTTTCAGTTGGTATCTATTTGTATAATCAACTTAGTCGTACCTGAAAGCTGGATGAGGACAGAATGTCCGACATATCTGTACTGTTGTGTACAAAAGTGAATTGCTTCACAATGTAATTACTCGTACTATACAAAAGAGAATGTACCCTACTGTATTTTTTGTACGATAGTTTCTATCTTTGTTTTATATTTAAATATGTAGCGTAATGAACTTTTTTTATATTATGAAGTCATTAAATACGCATACGGTCCGCTTGATGACAACCATGACCACAGTATATAGACGCTCGTATCATCCCGAAGATAGTTTGTCACCAACCCTGTGAACTGAAGATACTAAGTCACATTTACCCATAGGTGGGAGTAGTCGACCTTTGTAGGATGTCTAACTCGTGTAAAATTTGTATAATGTTCATCAAATAATACAAAACAGTTTTTTAAATAACACATACAAATGCATCTATTTATTAATGCACGTTTTGTATACCTTTTAATATATAACAATGAAAGCGTTATTGATACTATGGTATATTCATATAAATTGGTTATATCTATAACTTGGATTATGGAAATAAATCAAAAATAGTTTTTATATCTTCTTTTCTGAATTTCTGGTGAATTCTAATTTTAAAAGTCTCGCAAATCATCCATGGTAAGAAATTGTGTTTCTGCAAACAATTCAGATTTGTCAATCTTGACATATTGGTGAGATATTTGGCTTTGTATCTATTTGGTTAATTGGAATGTACTGGCGTATTGGTATATAGTAATAATAAATCTTATTTTATGTAATTTAGTTATTGAGTTTCATACAACTATATGACAAGCCGATCATCATCATATCAGTCATAAGACGTCCACTGATGGACATAGGCCTTCCCAAGTAATCTCTAATAGGATCGGTCGTATGTGGCCAGTGTCCAGCGCGATCCTACGGTTTTAGTCAGATCGTCTGTCCATCTTGCGGGTGGACGCCTTACACTGCGCCCTACGCACGCACTGACGTGGTCTCCATTCCAAAAACTTATTACTCCATTGGCCATCGATTCTGCGTACGCAATGCCCTACTCTCTGCCACTTTAACTTACTAATCCGCCGGGCAATTTTTGTAACTTTGGTTCTGTTACAAATCTCCTCATTCCTGATTCGATCGCGCAAATAGACTCCGAACATTGCCTATTTTGAGTTGGGTCTTCGCTGGTAACACACATTGGTCGAAAACTTTCAACTTGAGACGCTGAGGTATGTCGGACGAGAAGATATTTCGCAGTTTTCCGAAATTATTCATCTGAGTGTAAAATGCCTTGTCACTTCATCATCCAAACAGAGGATCGTATTCCCGAATTTTTAATTAACCTTGATATGATTTAAAGTACCTATGGATGTAAACAGAAAAGTCAATTTTATTTTTATTTTTCGTATTTTGATGATGCCTTTAAATACTATTTATAAGCACTGTTAGACTCGATATGTTGCACTTGGCATAAATATCTGTAATAATAAGTGCACGCCACATTGAAACTTCAGATTTATAGTTCACTAAGATAATTAAATGTATTTGAAAATGCGAATAACATAACAAATATAACTCAACTCACATTGACGTGTAGTTCGAGCAGATCATAAATCGTAATAAATTATCTTGTCCAATTTATTTCGCCTCTCGAGTTTCGAACGTGCATCGGTTGCAAAGTACGTAAGAACAAATCTAGGACCCAAACGTGCCAAGATATTAAACGTAACTAAATATTACGTTAGGTGAACTTCGGAACGGGATACATGAGGCTTAAATGTATGCAAAATTTGCAGCTACACTATTCATACATTTAAACATAACGTCTATGTCCCACCAGGTTTGGGGTAGTCAGAAACTATGGATCTCCACTTGATATAATCCTGGCATACCTCTCTTACTTCCTTCTATAATTCCATTCGTCTCTTTATTCGCGCTTGTTAACTCTTAATATTTCTGACCTGGCCTTTCCAATTACGTTGTAAATTGAAAAGGTTTATGTATAACTTGTACATAAAAAAAACTGTATTTTATCTAGACAATAGATGCATTTAAATATATAAAAAAAATTGCGCATTTCTATATTCATTTGTTGTGTAGTACCGGCAGTCTGCTCTATAGCAGAGTAGAACAGTACCTCCTCGTGTTGTAAGAACGAATAAGGTACCAGAAACCACGAATTGTAGTATATCTATCCATAACAGTATAGCTCAAATACACAGGGCGGGTATGAGCAGCAGCACCTCCGTCGCCGTCGCCCCCGTAGGAGAGAGCTCAGTTTATGCTTTAGGTGATGAAAACCCATAAACATTTCCAAAGAAACAATATGTTTATCATCATATCAGCCATTGGAAGCCCACTGCCGGGCACTGGCCTTGACAAAAAAGGGGTAACTTTGCCCACATTTACCGTACTGGGCAGTCATGGTAGCAATAGCAGAGTGTAGCTTCGTGACAGGAATGCTGTTGTCCATCTCCGCTCTGTTTCATTTGAGCTACACTGCTTCGGATGGATATATCGCCATCTGCCGCTTCCGGTAGTCGACAGTTACGACACCTGGAATAGGGAGAGGTACTTTTCTACTCTGCCGGTACCACACAGCCTTTTGGATAATATCGGGTATAATAATAATTATATATGTATCTGATTTATGTACTTTTAATATTTATGTTTATTACTTTTAATAATAATTAAGTATTGTAAATTATATATTGATATTTTTTTATTTTACAGCCTTATTCTATTTATTGCTTATTTTTTGGCTGACTGGTAGGTAGGTATTGAGTTCACCACATATTATTTTTTTTTAAATTAATATGTGGTGAACTCGAAAAAGTTGAATAAATAAAAACACCGACGTCTGACTTTTTCAGGTGCATTTGACGATAACATGTAAAAAGACAGATACTATCCTATTCTGCTAATACTCAAAATTTCCACTAGGCGGAGTAATTACGAGGAGAGAAGAAACAGTAAATAAGGTTGTTATAGACAGGCCCAAGCTGACAGTATTGCACAATACATCAGATTTCCAGGGTCAATTCGGGAAGCGAGGAACGATAAGGGTCTGCTATAATTCCTAAAAGAACTGGGCTGTGGCAAGCGTAAACACAGAAAGATAGGTGATAACCTACTAAAGCTTCATCTATCTGTCTATCTATCTCATGACAACTTGCTGTCTAAAAATAAAGAAATAATCATTAGAATTAACATTTTCAAATTTATATTAGTAGCACTTCTTTCTCCAACTATCCTCCATAGAGTCTAACATCGTTTGTATACTTAGTGTTAACTTAAACACGTCTCTCGGTTCCCGTTAACTATCCTGTAGATTCCTGTGGGAATTGCTTGATCCATGTTGGTTGCTAAATTTACACGTATATATTAAACCAACATATACGAACACAGATTCAGGTCTAGTGGGACGAAGAAATTAGGTAGAGTCATGTAAAATATGACATTTATGTACCATATTTGCTTCTTTGAAGTTGTAGTTACGCTTAGTCGTTAGGTTAGGACGTCCACTGCTGAATGTAGGCCATATTTAGCAGTGGACGTCCTACGGTTCATATGATAATGATGAATGCTCAAAATCTAGCAAAGCAAGGAGAGACTTGGATCACACACAACCTCACAAAAATAAATTGACAAAAAATTGTTTAGAACATCAACTTTATTTCAATCGTAGGACGACGTAATGTAATTTCGAAAATAACCAATTATAAGCGGCATTGAATATTATTATGAGTATAGTCTCAGAGGCTAGATCTGTAGAGCTAAAGAAAGGCCAAACCGTGAGGTCTCGCAAGAGTAGATAGTACCTCCCCCCGTACCAGGTGTCGTAAGAGATCACTTAGTTACCGGATCCGACAGATGGCAGTATATCCATCAAGAACAGTGTAGCCCAAATGCACAGAGTTGAGATGAGCAGCAGTATCGTCGTCGCAAAAGCTACGCTCTGCAATTTCCAAAACGCTTACCCGGCATGAAAATTAAGACGAATTTCTCCCTTTCTTGGAGAGGTCTACATCTGATAGTGGACAATAGCTGATAAGAGAAAGAGAGGCTGAACAAATTTCTTCGATGCAATCATGCCGGTAATTAATCATTAGTGTAAGTGGTTGCTACGGAGGAGACCCTCCAACTCTTACCTACAGATACCTGAATGGTTTAAAGTCAATAAAATTTGATATCATGTTCTTACAAATGCCTACCGCCAAATAGTTGAACCGACATCGCAGTGTTGCGATTGAAGAGTAAGCAACTACTGGGCTAATGTAACATTCTCAAGTAACAAAGTTGGTCTCTTTTCTTATGCGGCTAAGTTGTCAGTCAAGTGCCCTGGTGGCAGTAAGCGCCGCACCATTAGCGCGTCGGCAATCAGATATTACATCATTACCTTATAATTCTACTATCTTTCTCACCTTTCAAACTGAAATACCCTGAACAACGTGACACCGTGAGCAAATACTATTGATTAGCGGTGAACAGATGAGGATGAGGTGCACACAATCTTTTCGTAAGGTCTACCATTTATAAAACTCATACCTTAAGTAACGAGTGTCTAATATATGCGAACGTGTTTATACTCTACCACTTTTTTATCCTTGTAATCCTTATGTATTTTTTCCAAACTTATAGCAATAACTTATAACTAATAATTGTAACAATGCTACCAAAAATTTTTGAAAGGACAAGTTTACCTGAAATACAAATAAACTTTTCTGACAAGCCAATAGCAGTATAGATACGGCTGGCTACCATATTTGGAATAGTCCTTTGTAAATAAATCTAGTAAGCACAATGCACTCCGTATAACAAGGAGATGGAACTTTCTGAAAGCAAAATTTACGCTCGAGTTGAGCCCGTTACTAGTTGTGTTATAATCAATATAGAAATAACAGATGTTTGAAATGTATGTGTTTGTTTTGTTGAGAAACTTACGATACGTTGAAGCTCAGAAACAAATTTTTATAAATGTGTTTGTATTATCTTTAGTTTATTACATTATTTATTACACGGGTAAACCTTACACCATTAATTATTACACCCAGAAAAAAAAAATTATATTTTTCATGAGGCGATCCTCATACAATGGTCATCTGCACTGTGTTCCGGTTTAAATGGTGAGAGGGGCAGTATACTTACTAGTTGATGTGACATAATATCTCCTTCGAGTCACAAAATTGGCAACGTGCTCGTGATATTTTTATCAAACGAGCGTCTATAGGCTGACGCTTACTTACGTGGACATAGTCCAATTACAATTATATTATATTTGACGAGATTATGTTACCGACTGAAAAATTAAACTCTACGCCATTCTCGTTACTCCACTTTAGTAACACATTAACGACTAAATGTCAAGTAAGGTATTTGTTTATAGTCCGCTTCATCATTGTCATCTGCATATAATTTCAGATCGCCAGCATAAAAGGAATTTCAGTGTGTGTAACCACAGTAACCAGGTAGTTGAGCATCAGTAAGAAGAGCATATGCCCGAGTATCGATACTTGGGTAACACTAGATGCCATTGGATATGCTTGTGATACAATATAGATCCTGCGATGATATGTCAGTCATTCAGCTTGTTCTTTTATATATGTAGATATAAACCTCAACCTAATATATACCTCTACATATTATACCTCTTACAGCCTCTGAGTTTCATTCATTCTTTCTATCCGTTTAGGTATAACTACATTATTTATTATTGCTGTACCCGTGACTTCGTCCGCGTGGAATTGTTATTGTGGATACTATACCTCTTTAACTCAACTTATATGAACTTTGAATGTCATGTTTATTTATATCGAACCAATGCCTGATAAATAATTTTCAAGTTTCTTGCTCTGACAATAGCGATACTTCCATACAACTTTTCATCTCTCCTTTCGACCCCTTACAACCCTTATATCGAAAAAAAATGTCTTTTCTCAAGGTCTAAAGATTATCTAAGCCAAATTTCATCAAAACCGGTTGAGAGGTTTAAGCGGGAAAGCGTAACAGACAGACAGAGTTACTTGCGCATTTATAGTATTATTAGTAGGGATTATAAATTTATTATTTTGAAGAATAAATATCAACCAATTCCCTCGAGCGGCTCCTGCCTAATATCGGCGCCCCGGAAATAGGATTTCGCTGCCTTTATGCTGAAGTGATTTGTTTGATGGCCCTTTATGGAGCACCTATCTTGGCCGACGTACTGTTGAAGACAAACCGCTGTATACTGGTGAGACGGATTTATCGTTAATTGTCAGAGGAACTCCGATCTTGTGGCGTCAGCTCGATACTGTGATAGGTGGACCAGTGGAATAGCCAGGCCCAATTGGCCTTAGCTAGAAGCTAGATTTGGTGAAAGTCATTCGCCTGCACCTATCGGCCTGGAACAATCGGTAATGTGAAGTTCTCACGTTCCATATGACACAGATGTTGACAGGGCATTTGGCCTTCGGACGATACCTGTTAAAGATAAGACCTGAGGTGACAACCACCTGCCACCAATGTAGATGGCCCGAAGCTACGGCCCGGTATACATGATCAGTATGCTCAGCCTGGTTGGAACTGCGCGCCGTGCGTATAGCTGTACTGGGATGAATGGCTTGTCCCTCGATTCAGTGATCGACGCCATAGCTGGCAGCAAGACAGCATGGGACGACGTAACTTCTTCTTGCATAGCACTTATCAGCCGCAAAGAGACTGATGAACGCGCCAGCGAGGCCAATACTGAGGCTGACCCTAGGCAATGACGACGTTCTGGACGAATAAAAGCTGAGCACCTTCGCAGTATACCTCCATAGAGGAGCCCTGTTCGAAGATTGACAAGAGGCATAAATGTGTGCACACCCTCCAAGGAGGAACAAAGCTACGAGACCGGGAAAGGGGCCGCTAAATTCTGTGTACCGTGATTACAATGCTACGCAACTCCAGGTGTGGAGTCCAAATCGTAGTGCGATTGTCAAAGCGGAGTTTTAGATGATAGGCGCTGGTTGTAGAGCCGGGGAGTCCGTCACAGCCCTGCATTTCCATTCGAATGAATTGCAGAACGGTATGCATGTATTTCCACGCTCAAATAAATAATCTATGTATGAGATGTTATGTAAATTTATTATTATTTAAATAGAGTATTTAACTTGAAAATGAAATGGGAAACCGTTCTTTTCCTTAAAGAAACCAGTTTTCGGGGAACATTAATATATACATGTATACGACAGATTCACATATAATTTATTTCAAGCCCAACAAAAACATGAAAGGGCTCGCAGGGTCGGTTCTTATGCATAGATAATTTACACGCTACATCGAGTTGAACTCAAGTTTTCTTCAAAGACTAAGGATAGCCAATTTGCATTCTCAAACGGTTGAAAAGCGACCCTTGATATTCTTGCTAGTTCTTCGCTCTATTTAAATCTATTCGATGGTGATAAAAAAATTATCTTTATCCTAATGTAAAGTATGTATGAATATTATACTTTATAGTTTCTGGCAATGTGCATAATTGGCTTTTATGCCAGAATGAAAGAAATGGTTATAAAGGTGTGTTTACTTATTTTACCCGGTGATGTACCCGCATGCTTGTGGTATAAAAAATAATCGTACAAAAAAAACATCTTACGTATTCGATATATGTGTGCTCTTAATATCTATTTTGGACCTGTGTGGCAGTTACAATTTAATATTTCTAATTATAACTTAATCATATTCCAATTTTGTCATATGTAATTATTTAATGGTAAAAATATATATATTTTCGATTTTTTTATATGACAATAATGAATGAATATAGTCAATATGGTCTAATGCTTCTTAAAATAGTAATAATTAGAAATTATCATAGGATAAGATTAAAAAATTTCAGCTTTTTTTGTCAACTGTCAGCTGCAATTATCAACACGCTTGCAATTATGGGAAAAATTTCCCTTTCTTGGAGAAGCCTATATCCCGCTGTGGACTTCCAATGGCTGGCTGATATGCAATCGAAATTATATTGGAGATAGTACATTTAGCCTATATCTAATCCTTCAAGTAATCTTTGGACATATGAAAGAGATAAGGATAATGGGCAATTTGGTGTTTCCAGTACATACATACAACATAAATACACATAATAAGTAAATTGATATTCCAATTATGTAAAGCATCCTTAGATGAAGACAGAAATACCTGAAAACTGTAAATTTATGAAAATCTTTTAATTTTTTATTTAAAAAAAAAATCTTAACATATTGTCTGTTGAAGTAGGAAGATACTCCTGAAGTAATTCAACATAAGTGTAATTAGTGAAAAATGGAGATATTTCTAAAATTATAGGAAATATTATTTTGAGTTGAAGCAGTCTTCACCTAGAGATGTTTATACATCTCCATCCATCACCATCATCATACCAGCCATTCAAGTCTACTGCTAGGGCTTCCCGAGATCGGGGAATTATGCCCAAAATTGCCACGCTGGGCAAGCATATCTGCAATTGCAGAGCACAACATTCGCGATGGGCTGCTACTGGTTATCCCCGCCCTGTGTTTTTGATGGATATACCACCATCTGTCGGTTGTGGCAGCTTATTCACCTCATACGATACCTAGTATAGGGGGAGGCATTATTCTACTTTGCCGGTACCTCAAAGCTAAGGCTAAAACTAAAATTAACACAAAATCAATTTGATCCTTTAAAATGGCATTAATAGGTCCATTTTGAGTTTTAAAAAGTGTGTAAACCAAGTCATAATAAACTACTAGTCTTTAGCGTAAGTAATATGGCACTCCAAGCGGGTTGAACTGAAGTTGGCTTCAAAGGCTGATGACAGCCAATTTGCATGGTCAAATGGTTGTTAAGCGGTGCTCAATATTCCTGATGCTTCATTCCATTAAAATCAGCTCTGCAGTATTGGTATAAGTAGAATATCTAATCATTCATTCAAAACTAGTAGTGCTCCGCGGTTTCACACGCGTTAAATTCATTTAGACATTTCGTACTAACTTTGTACCCCCTTTTTAATTCTTTTATACTGCTTTACGGTATAAGATTAACCCTTGTGAAAAAATCAAGTTTCTAATCCTTTAAGTTTAAGTTCTTCGTTTCTATGTCAAATAGTACGTTAGTCAGTCAGCTTCTGAATCTAAATATACAGATAACTTCGGTCAAAAAGTAAAAATCGGTTAACGTTAAAAAAATCTGAAAGCAACTTTCAGAATCATAAAATATATATAATAAAAATTTCACGGCGTTTGTTAACTTTTAAACTAATTAAACGATTTCAATTAAAATTTGCTTACTGTGTACAAATCGATCCAACTTGAGAGATTGGATAGTTTTTATCTCAATTTGAGATAGGACAACATTGATCAAATTAGCTAGTATGTATATAAAAATTTTATGTCACGTTGTTTATCTGGGGCAAACTTCCCAACTACTGAATCGAGTTTAATCAATGTTTGCTGACTGTATAGAGTTTGATAAAAGTTTAGTGATAGGATAGTTTTTATCTCAATTCATAGGCACAATATTTTTTTCATAGTATCTATGGTAGCTACTTGCCGTGAAGTATCGGTAGAGTAGAATAGAACCTTCGCCTGCACCAGATGTCAAAATAGCCGACTGAGGTCCAGAACCGACAGATGGCTGTATATTTCTCTAAAATATTGCAGCTTAAAAGCACAGGGCAGGGATGGGCAGCAGCATCCCTGCTAAACGGCTGGTATCATGATAATAAACTATATTTTTTGTTATTTATTTAACTTTATTGCACAAAATGTTACAAAATGTACAAATGGCGGATGGCATAGTCAACCATTACACAAAACAGAAATATATATATATATATATATAGTAGTGCAGACAATATATATACAAAATAGATAAACGTGGCATACATATTTGTATAAATAAATGCAATAAATGCATATGATATTATAATATATATGTATATATATAATAACGTACATCAGAGAAAGGGTTATAAAGAAGTTGAAAGTTAGAGAAGCAGCATCAGTAAATAAAGTACGGAGACAGCATTTCAGGATAAATTATATATGGATAAGACGGGACTAAGTCTGTCGGGTAAGCTAGTAAAATATAAACTCACACGACATTTCATAAGTTGATTTAATTCCTTAAAACACAGTGTTACCAATATCAATCGTATCGTAATCGTAAAGTAATAACAAATATGTTTATTTATAATATATTTTTATAGTAAATATTTTAATACCCTCACACAGGACAAATACAAATACCATTGTGTAAATATTTGTCCTAGGTGGGATTCAAACTCACAACCCCTAGCGCATAAGATAAATGACACCAGACATCAGACGATATATAATACTTACATACATATATATCCCACAGCAATATAAATAAACAATACTCATCACATCAATGTTTGTTTATGGCGGGGACCAAACCCATGACCCTTGACGAACAAAAAAAAAAAAAACCAAATGCGATCACATCAACTTTATAACTATATTTCCTTTATTTATATTGAAAATATGGCACTAACACATTACTTGAGGATTTAAAGGTGAACAGATGGTACTGACTTTCACTTAAAACACTAGGTAAACTTTGAAATGTCTTCTAAGATCTTAACAGCATGATGTTGCAATTCCTGGAAAAATAAAAGGTGGGGGTCACGTCTGAAACCTAATCGTGTTGTTTAATAGTGGCTTACAGAAGACTAACACATTCCCCAAAAACATTAGCAAAAAATAACCCAAATCCCATAACAAAAGTAAATAACAACAACTGTTTTAATCCATTTTCAACTTCTGTAATTAACGGTTTAACTAAAACGTGGTTAAACTTCGCTAAGTGGGTTTGAGATAAGCTTTTGATCAAATTCTATTATCGGCCCGCCTAAGTTAAGTTAACTTTTCACTTTGATGGTTGAAAAAAAACTCTTTGTTCTTCGCTAAATGGAATTTGTACGGGATTGCACGAATTTTGTTTTAGATGAGAAATTTATTGGTATGAATTTTAGATTTTTTACAGTCGTATCAGAGATTTGGCGACTTTTTCTGATTTTGTATATCACTATCATGAATTATAATCAGTTGTTGAAAAGAATAGAGAACTTTCTAATTTGTCTGGTTTAATTGGTTTATTAATAAAACTTTCGTGAACCTAGTTTTAACGTATATCATGCCCGAAGACTAATTTAAAAAAGGACCCTCAATGACCTATTTGATCACTTGTATGTCTTATCAGGTCATGAAGGTCATCAGTTATTAGAGTTGTGGTTTATCAATAATTATTATATTTGATTCGATTTATTTCTTTAAAATATATCGACACGAAGTTGTACTCCCCAGCGTGGCATTTATGGGCAACAATCCCACCATCTTGAGGAGGATGTCCAACAGTGGACTTCATATGGTCAATATGATGTTGATGATGATAAATGGTAATTGACTCTTACGATAAAACATGTTCAGAAAAATCGTATGACTCAATTTTATGACTAAGACAAACTTGAGCTTTTTAATCTAATGGTAATTTTCAGCCTTATGTAAAGCATTCTTTTACCTTGCTTTTTATTACCACCTAATCTTTCAATGTATATATGACAGGTCCAATAGCATAGATAGTAGTGATCTTACTATACTTGTTATCCTGAAAGAATGTTCCTGTGGAATAGATCTAACTTTTCCTTTTCTTTATGGAATCGGCACGACTTTTTTCACAATTTAACTTTTTGTCACGGAGCAACATAAACTTCACCTGGGTATAGCAAGAGATAATTAGACTAAATCGTGAGCAGGTGGCAAATCAAATGCATCAGCTAGTTTTCTGATAAACCCAAATGTCAAAGGTATTCTTTCAAATAACTTAAAAGGGAACCAACGACGCTCCCCACTCTAGGTAGCGTAAACTTCCACTAAAAGGGCAATATCTGAATGAAGGGCATTCCTCTAGAGCCCTCTTGTTTTACGAGAGCCTCATCAAAGGCGGGTTCCGTAAGAAAACTGTTCTTTGGCCCGTCATAAAATTCCGAAGCACGGAACAATCAAAATTTTATTATCGTTTTATTGGAAATTTCAGCCCGTATCGTCAAATATTAGATTTTAAAAGTCGAATACCATTTGCCTGTAATGGGATCGTTATCCTGTCATTTGAATGGGCCTTGATATCTTGTCAGATTAATTTTTAATGGGCACTAAAAGGCCGTCTGCGAAGGGCTTCACATTTTAGCGACTAAATAAATAAAGTTCAAGATACGCGTTAAATCTGTTTGTGTTTAACATTATCTGTGTTTTTACACTTACATTATTTATTATTGTACTCCTCGACTACACAGTCAGAGACACTATAGTAAAATTTTTTAAGAAATCTACAACAATAGTTTCATTTTATGTATTTGGTACCGTCAGAGTAGAATAGAAACTCTCCCTATACCAGGTATCGTAAGGGGTGACTGAGGTACCAGATCCACTCAAAACAGTGAAGCCCAAGTGCATCAGGGCGGTGATCGGTAGAAGCAAATCTCCCCGTGAAACTACACTCTGCAATAGCCACCACGCTTGCCTAGCGCAGCAATTATTATAGGCGATATTGCCCCTATTTTGGGGAAGTCTATGTCCATCAATACTATGTACATCAATTATCATAAGATATCAAAACTAAATCTATTACTTTTAGAGTTTGTGTCGGATCCATAAGCATCAAGCAATTGTTCGCTTCGCTTTGCGTACCCTCACAATTAAAAAAGTATGAATCCGCTGCTCTACACGTAATGTAACAACTTATAGAGGGTACTAACTCCTTCAAATTGCTTTTGCTGCTCGGAATATTGATGGTGAGGTTCCAGCCTGTTGTGGTCCAAAGTGCGAGGCCGAAGAGTTTTTAAACAACTAGGACAGTAATAAGTGAAAGGTCCATAATTTATTAACGCTTCATAACATCAGCGATCTGCCAGTGACTGTCCCGTTAAAATCGATTTAGCCGTTTCGAAGTTCACCACAAAAAGACAGACAGACAATATTAATATACTTGCTTTTGTTATAAGTACCATACGTACATCTATATGCCTATTTTACAATGCTTATTTTTATGTAACAAACTAACACTTCATTTTATTTATAAGCATGTAAATGTAAATGTAACTCTAAAAGAAGCTTTAGTGATTTCTTCCCTTTGTGATTATTTTTTATTAAACTAATTCGACAAACAACTCGTTATCGAAGCGTATACAGACGCTCGTCTTTTCACTAGCGCACTACTACCATGTGACTTGAAAGTGTTATGTCACATTATAATACAGTGAACAGGGAAATAGGTATATATAACATGAAATATCGTGACTGTATATTGGCAACATAATTGGAACCAAAGAATTATTAAGAGATTGAGGCATCATTGGATTGATATATGCAGATAAACACACTCACACACACACACACACATTCACAGATTAATATCACAATTTGAATTATATGTACCTAATCATAAAGCGACGATATTTTTAAGGAAGAGAGGTGTCTCTTGGCACTTGCTTCATTAGGCTTAAAAGGAGGCTCTGTTCAATTTATTTATGTTACCAATAATGTTATTGCCAAACAAATATTTTTCATTTTTCACATTACCCAGTAAATTCTCTGCCTCTGCTGTTTGGCGGTAGGCGTATATTTAATTCCAAAACTATTTATTGAACAGTCGTATGACTTGTTCCACACCGCAAGGCTTAGGCATTACAAATAATGTAAAAGTGCACGTTTTTTAATCGGCGTAAAACGTTCTTTCGGCTCTTTTACTGTGATCGTCTCAGCGAAATTATCATTCATTTTGAAAATGTTTTCTTTTGTCTTCAATCTATATTTAGTTATAAGAATATACATTCAGTAGTATTTCATCATGCTAGCTATTGTAAGTCCACTGCTGGACATAGGCCTCCCCAAGAAAGGGGAAACTCAGGCATCTCTTACGATACCAGGTTCAGGGGAGGTACTATTCTTCTTTGCCGGTACCACACGACCGGATCAAATAAAAAAAACCTAGAAACCCCTAACTATGGACCAGCCCAAGATTAGATCCCCAGGAAGCTATGCTATATCTAGCATATGTCCAACTGAGTTTCTCTGGCTGATATGTAGATGATGGGCATACATTTAATATAATAAACTTTTTCGCGGTAAATTTGTACGGAACTGACACGCTGCGCTGTTCACTTTATTAACGCACCCCAGAGGTCACGTAAAGTTAAAACCAAACATCGATTAAAATTCGCCCGAACGCCCGTATAATTACGACCCGCTATGAATTAAACATGAAGGTCTGTTAAACATGCACTAGCATTAGCTACTAATTCTTCATTTGTAGTCCATTGACGTGTTGTAATAGTGTTAATGATTGCATAAGAAGGAATAGTGTTTTATGGTTCCCGTTCATAAAGAAGCTATTCAACACAAGCTTAGCAATTGCCACATCTTTACATATATTTTAAATTCACCAGAGGTAGACCTCTCACAAAGGTCATCTGCATTGGTACAACATTCTCACCTATTTTTTTTACCGCCAAACAGCAGTGTTCGCATGCTGTATTTCAAACGGAAGGGTTAGAAAGGCAGTGTGAGGAGTTCAGTTTACAAAGTTGACGACACATTAGTGATATCTTTGTGATGACGTTAGCGTGTATAGGCTGGGGTTACGTTTATCATTAAACAGACCGTATGCTTGTTTGCTGACTTCAAACAAATAAAAAAAAAATCATCAGTATCATAGCAGCCAAAGAACATTTACTGGATGTAGGCTTCACCTAGAAACCTAGAATTTTGCCGTTAATTAGTGCGTGGTGGCAATTGCAGGGTAAATCTGCTCACTCTACTCTAATTTGGGTTATGTGTTTCGGTCGGTTGCACCACCGTTTGTCGGTTTTGGTACCTCGCTAACCATTTACGACAGTTAGTACTAGGAAAGTTACTAGTCAACTCTGCCGGTACCTAAGGGCTAAATTTGAAATGTAATCTCATCATCATTTTGCATGAATCTTCATGATACGAATGATCCGTTATACATAGTAACGGATCTTAAAGTTAGTTAACTATATTATGTTTTATTTGGACGACGGTCGATGCACAATTGATTTGTTTCACGTATCAAATAAATAAGTTTGTAGAATAAGGAGCGAGTTTTGTTGTGCATCTATACTTTGTGGTTGGATAAAACAAGAAATGCTTATTGGAGACTGGACAATGTATTTGTAAGACTATATCACGTACAATGTTCTGTGTCCCTCATAAAAAATATTGGCTATTTCATCGGTCAATTTACATAACCTTGGTTCTGCCAAGGCTATGTCAGCTAAAAGAATAAAATTTTGCCGCGAGCTGTAAGTAAAGAATAAGTAGACAGAATATTACAAATTCAATTGCGCAATAAATTAGTTCAACTTTAATCTGACGGACCTGATGGCACAGATGGTAGAGATCCTTTCTTGTGCACTATTGGTTTGATTCCCACCAAGGATAGATATTTACATGATGAGGCTGGGTACTGAATACCTATATGTATTAAAGTATTATAGTTATGATTTCGTTATCTGACTTTGGTAACGCAAGTCAGGATCTCGGATCCAGGTTAGGCTTGAGATTTTCAATTTATTATTATTATTATAATTATGTTCAGAGTTCATCTGTCTTCATCATCTTTAACTTTATTGTTATCGAATCCGGGTTAGGTTTCGATAAGGTCCATATGTGAATTGCTTAATCGAATTGAGATATTGAAAGAAACAAATGAGCAAAATACCTCTTCCCAAATCAGTAGTCCCAAAGTCCCAAAGACTAGAAGTAATAACCTTTGAAGACAGCCTGGGATCGATTGCAAGCACAACCGCTAAAGAAGTTCAGCCCTGATAAAAGTCTAGGACTTTAGAAAATCACACTTAATTTTAAAATCGATCAATATTCGCCGGTCCGAACGCCCGTGTAACGATCGTGCCTGAAATATGCATGAGCTGTATTTTTTCGTTATTACCAGTCAGGTGAATGAAGATTTTTTAGGAGTCTGTCCTAGTTTGTCTTTGAAAATATTATGACGACAAAGGTCGTCTGAATTAGTACCTCACTTTCACCTATTTCTACCGCCCGTTCCGTTGTCAAGGGTGACAGAGGTGGAGAAATTTCTGGGTAAATGTGACTTTGTATCTTTAATTGTCAATTGTGATATCTCTGTAATGACACTAATTATCTAACAGCAGCGTTGGTATTGCTATCTTTCGTTGTAAAGGATGAGAGCGGCAGTAAAATAACTGGGTAATGTGACATAATATTTTTAAGTTACATAATTGGCAACGCGCTCGTGATATCCTAGTAATAATACGAGGATCATTTGTTTGTAAAAAAAATATGGATTGACTTGTAAGACATTACGGATGTGTTGTATCCAAACACCAAATAAATAAAGAGTTATCTAATAAAAAAGGTACGGTGAGCAAGTTAAAACCTTTTCATAGTGAAATATTAGTACATGCGCACTGTGTCTTATAGTCATCATTACTGTGGCAAGGTAGTTAATTGTTTATATACCTATAACTTTGACTGTACCATAAATCGGTGTCTCAAGAAAAAAGATTTCAACAAATGTCTGTTACCCGCAATGACTTAGAGCAACGAAAATAGGCTTCTCGCTTTAAGCCTTATTAGCCAACTTAAAGTAGCGTAATGAGCTCTGGAGAGAGCCACGCAAGGAGTTTTTTTGCGTGATCGAATCAGGAATGACGATAAATCACCCAATATTTATAATATAGCCCAGTAGATTAGCAAGTTGAAGTGGCCGGGTACATAGAATAGGTATAAAGGTATAAGTATAGGTAGTAAGGTCCTAAAATAGGGTTCCCATTCCAGAACCTTGGAGATTTGTGGCCAGGCTTCCAAAATTCACAACTTTAAATTAGTAATAAAACCGTATATTTGCGTAAAGTATACAAAAGTATAAACAACAAATTACACCTGCGTTTGATTTCGAAGTCAAATATGTTACACAAAGAACTAAGTGTATTTTAAAAATTATCTCATAAGATGTCTGGTTTCATGAAATTTCAATTCTAGTGCAACTATACATACGTCATACTGTAATCGTGTAATATTTTGAATTGCTCTATTCCAGCTAATGTTAAACACGAAATCATCCTGTGGTTATTTTAAATGTCCTAAAATGAAACTGAAAGAATATTGTGCAGTGTGAGTTAAACAAAACTTTGTTAGAGTACTGAAATATTTGACTTAAATTGGATACCTTGTTGATTTAAGAGTACGCAATGTAACAGTTAGTATACCAAATACCGTTGGATTATCTGTTGTAATAATCTAATTTTCATATGTAAGAGATCAATGTGGTGTAAAAGATGGTGTTGTGACAACAATACAGAAAAGAATGTTGAGATGGTTAGGACATGTAGACTGGATGGATGAAAGTAGAATGACTGCACAAATATGTAGAGCGGAAGTGAATTGAAGAGTTGGTATAAAAAGACACAGGCGAAGATATCTTAACCAGGTAGAAGAGGTTTTAAAGAAGGGCCAGGTCAGAAGTACCAAGAATAAACGAGCGTGTATGAAAGGATTAATGCGAGTTAGGGTACCGAGAGAGGTATGCTAAGATCGTAATATGTGGAGATCCATAGTCTCTGTTTACCCCAATGGGACACAGGCGTGATGTATGTATGTAATCTAATTATTCACCGGTCGATACGGACCTTGGTCTAGTGATTGGTTAATTAGAAATCACATATTTCCCTACCTTTTCGACTTTGATTTGTGTTGTTTAATGTGTGTATATGCACGCATTTGTTTTTAAATATATGTATAAACATGCCTGTGTAGATGAATTTGTGCATACATGTATGTAAATATTATGTAATTTGTATATTGTATATTATATAATTTGTAATTTGTATATTGTAGTATGTAAATATATATATATATTTACATACATACATTACTTTTATTATATTTACATATATACATTGTATGTATGTATATTTGTAAGTGTAAAATATGTATTTCTTTTAAGCTTTATATTTGTGATTCCTATGTTGACTGATGTCCATAACACAGGTGCTTAAGCGACACTTTGGAGCGACGACAATATATGAAATGCTGAGTGAAATTATTATTGTTATTATTAGCTATAGAGAGGACAAAGTTGGTAGTGTCTTTACCTGCTCAATTTAAAATGGTCAAGATCCGTAGACGAACTAGCTCAGTGCAGCTCGCAGAGGTAATGGCTGTTGAAGCTGTAAATCTCTCCGATATAAACTAAACACCGGCAACCACATCCACACAAATGTTGAAAAAACGATCTGACTAGAACCGCAGGGTTGTGCCAATTCTCGCAAGTATTTCAACCGGTTCTATTCGTAATTTTGGCTGCAAATGACAACGATGAATGAATATTTGCCAAAGTATTTATTCATCGTTTCGTTCAAAGTGTACCCATTAACGTTGCGTTGGAAAAAAATCGACCTGTTTTTAAATTAAAGAGACATCTGCCAAGTATCGTAAACGGTGACTGAGACGACATCGACTCCGACAGATGGCGGTATGTCTATCAGAAACAGCTCGAATGCAGCGGATATGGGCAGCAGCATCCTTGTCGAAAAAACTATGCTCTGCGATTGCTAACATGCTTTTCCAGCACTTGCAATTATGGAAAAATCCACCTTTTTGAGCATGCCAATATTTCTTTATGTATTTGAGAACATATGTAGAGCTAAGAAAGTTTGTAGAACGAGATTAGGTGAATTCAAATATTGTAATGTTAAGCTTCTGTAGCCAGTTAAGAATTTTTGTTTGTAATGGGAATTCAATTATCAACTCAGATTCAGGGCTGAAATAAGGATTATTTTATAAAAACTAACAAAATTAGCTTATGTACGCACAAAAAAATGGAGCGTAAAGTACAGTCAGCAGTAATTAAGAGCCTCGCAGAATACGATAAGCGACCCCATAAATCAAGCTCTAAGGCTGTATCTTCTGCGATCCACTGCACCTTGTTTGGTGAGTTAAGTGTTTTTAGATAAGAAAATTTAGGGTCGGTAGATTAATTGAAAATACGTATTGTTTCGCCATGTTTTATTGAGTACAGTTTATTTATTTTTATCATCATTTAAAAATGTATTTATTTTTATTATATATTTATATAATTTGAAAAACATAACGAATCAACGGAAGAGTCATGATGTAATCTTTGATTAAATAGATGATATATGAATAAAAAATAAATTTCAGATTCAAAAATATAATAGTCTATATACTACACGGCCGTTTGGTACCGGCAGCAGAATATTATCTTCCTCTGTACTAGGTGTCGTAAGAGGCGACTAAGGCACCAGAACCGACAGATGGCGGAATATCTATCCAAAGCGGTATAGCTCAAATACAACAGGGTGGGTATGGGCAGAAGCATTCCCGTTGCAAAGTTTCGCTCTGCGATGTTCACCACGCTGGCCCAGCGCGGCAATTATGGACAAATCCCCTTTTCTTGGGGAGAGATGTTCAGCAGTAGACGTTTTACGACTGCTATGATGATGATGATGATAAAGTTACTATAAACGAGTCTAAATTGTTGCAAAAGTAGAATAACTATCAAGTTTCGTCTAATTATAGACGTCAGCAATACTTTAAGCTAGAGATAATAATAAAAATAATAATTAATCTTTGGATGGTATGATACTGGTATGATATTGGACTTATGAACTCAATGACCCTTCAGAATCATAAAAGTTACCTAAAATACTAGAAATAGTCATAACAGAGTCAGCCGTCACCAGACGAATCTTAAAACTAAGGTTACAGGAGATTTTAACATGAGCCACCAAAAAGTAACTAGCGAGAAAAGCTAGTGGTGATATAAGTTCTATTGACATCAAGTTATTAGTATTAATGAAACTCTTAATGGTGACGGTACTTTATTACAAAAAATAAACTAATTGCTTGAAAGATATATGTATATATCTTTTATCTTCCGCCGTGAGGTACCGGCAGAGTAGAATAGTAAGTACCTCCCCTGTTTCAGGTGTGGTAAAAGGCGACTAAGGTACCAGAACTGACAGATGGCGATATTCCTCCGAGACAATGCAGCTCAAATGCTCAGGGCGGGGATGGACTGCAGCATCTCCGACGCGAAAACTGCGCTCTGCAATTGCCAACACGCTTGCCCAGCGCGGAGATTATGGGCAATATTCTCCTTTTTTTGGGGAAGCCTAAGCCCAGCAGTTGATTTTCAATGGCTAGTATGATGATCATGATATATCTTACGATATTTACTTTTCGTTAACTCACACACACACAAATATACCTACAAGATAACGTAAATTCTATTTGTATTTGTAAATTACCGAGGCCAACAACTTGCACGTCACATGAAATGCTAAATAATTTCGTACAAATATATCCTCACTTTAAAAGTGTTTCAGCACATTTAATTAACTATTTCACCCCAAAAACCCTTAACCCCAACAAGGTGCCAGTAGATCGCGAGCTGAGACGCAGTGGTCTGATTTATTGCGGTGCTTATCGGCGCCCTAACAACGCGCACACTTAATTACCGCTTACTGTACCCTCAGGGACAAGCGCTTGTTTTTAAACGATTTAAAATAAGGAAACAGGATATCCGGGAACTTTGCATAGATTGTATACATTCTCTAACGTTACAACGAAAGGAAAGGCACCAGCTATAACTTTTGAAGGTTTAAAACTATGTTGTAAGTTCGTCACTTCCATTAAGTAAAATTAACTTCATACGCCCCCGCTCAAATTCCGGATGCATATAAATTTTTAGCATACCGTTGACTACTATAAAATATGCTCATAACAGTTTTTTATTTCGTTCTTTTAATATATTCAATAACGAGCTCCTTGATATGTTTAACAATACTCCTATAATGATAACAATCATCCCCACAACTTCTCATACATTGTCCTGATTCCGTGGTAAGTTGTTTAAAGCACTTGTGTTACAGATTCCTTACAACAGAGAAATCACAAATACAATACTTAAACACATATTTAACTAATGACGGGCCCGATGGCGCAGATGGTAGTGATCCTGTCTTGTGCACCAGGGGTCGTGGGTTCGATTCCCACCCAGAGCAAATATTTATATGATGATATTTGTCTTTGCTCTGTGTATGGGTGTAAAATATATGTATTTAAGTAGTATATTTGTGATTCCTCTGTTGTCTGGCGTCCGTAACACAAGTGCTTTAAGCGACTTACCACGGAGTCAGGTCAATGTATGAGATGTTGTGGGAATTTATTATTATTATTATTATTATTAACTAACAGATATAATCCAATTACATATGTTTATCATATAAATGTTTGTTCTAGGGGAGGATCGAGCCCACAAACCTTTGCGCAAAAGATTCAGTACCACTAGCGTTAAAAGGCTCGACGATTTTTAGCAATATATCTACTAGAAACATCAAATACAAAACAGGACATGGATCGTCTGATATAATAACATTTCTATTAGATTAAATAAAAATCATCGTTAATAAACATCTCTTGGCATGATCATTAATTTAATTAACTTTAATTTTAATTGGAATGTAATTTGAAATGTGTTTTAAAATATCCCATTCCACAACTCGTGCTGCTTTTTCACTAAAGTACGGTATACGATTGCAGAATTTAATTACCATAAGTGAATCGGAAAAATCAGCAATGATGCAATTAAAATGTATGACGACCTACCTGTAATGTGAATAAATATATATTTACATAAAATGAGAAGCTGACTGACACACTGACATTTCAACGCAGGGCCTAAAACTTCAGGTTTATCATTATCATACCTGCCATTGAAAATCCACTGCTGGACATAGGCCTCCCCAGAAAAAGGAAGAATATTGCCCATAGTTACCACGCTGGGCAAGCGTATTGGCAATCGCAAATCGCAGCTTTCGGAGACGATACAATCAATTTTCCAGGGAAATAAAAATAAGTCTCTAACTTCTCAAACAGTTATTGCAAATAAGTTTTTCTCAAGCAATCGACATAGACCAAAAACTTTGCTAGCTCATTTAAATTTATATTAAATTAAACATTAAAGTACCGGAACCGCCAGTTGGCGGTATATCGATCTGAAACAGCGCAAACTTAAATACTATAGGGTGGGGAACAGCATGCCAATCTCAAAGTTGCGCTCTGCGATCGCCACCATGGCTCCAAGTATGAGCACAAATCCCCCTACAATTGGGATACCTATATAAAACAGTCTTTAATACGGCTGACATGATGAAATTTTAAAAACGTCATTTTCATCTCTATCTATCATGATATTTTGCCTTTTCAGTCAGATATCATGATCATGAATAAAAAAAACAAATAAAAGACGATATTTTCTCTTTAGGTTGCCATTAGATTTATATTCATAAAACTTTGAAACACTGACGTTTAAAGAAAAAGAGAAATGAAAAAAGACACACTAATGCGCCTATCAAACAGCAGAATGTTTTAATTAAAAAGTGATACAGTTATAAATTGAATTTTCAACGGCAATCTCCTTATCTTCCCTCTTTGTAATTCCCTCTTCAATAAATAACTTCGTAGATCTGTCTCCCGCTGATTTATGACGACAATGTGCGCTTTTAATTACAGCCCACTGTACTATTTGTAATTTATATTTTGTTAGATTTATAGTCCTTAGAATCTATTAGATAGAAACATTGTCTTAAAAAATGTATTAAGATATTCTTTTGTTTATTTCTCAAGGCAGCAAGCAACATATTAAAAAATAGTAACAACGTACCTCGCTCTGCATTTTACTTGTTGACATACCGGAAACAATAGATGGCGACACTTTTAAATTTTTAACAAAACAATTGCTACCGATACTTCGAATATAGAGATCAAAAAGATCTGGATTGAAGCGGTTTCAATCCAGATACAAAGTAGTTTAATATAATTGGAACATTCCTTCTAGCCGGCTCTATTACAAATCTGATGATTCAATTAACCCTTTGTTACATATATGTAATACAAAGGTAAGGTAAGTATTGGTAACTCACTGTCACTTATTTTGATGACAGAATAGCAGTTGCTGTACTCCTGATTGAAGGGTGAAAACGACAGTAAAATTATTGGGTAATGTGACATAATATTCTCAAGTCACAGAGTTGGCAACGCGCTTGTGATATCCTTGATATTACGATCTATAGACTGCTGTGCCACAGTACCCGACAAGCAAGACTTATATAGGCATAATTTTCTAGGAGAGGCATAGGTCTAGAAGGAGACGCTCAACGTTTGATAATGAAGTAGATTATAAACATTTTTTATCTTATGAAGACAAAGAACAAGCATACGGTCGGCTTGACGAAAAGCGCGATCACAATCTATAGATACTTGTGTCATCACAAAGATATTATTAGTGTGTTCCCAACCTTGTAAACTTAGGATACATTGTATCAGCCATTGGAAGTCTACAGCTAGACATAAGCCTCTCCAAAAAAGGAGGTTTTTTGCCAATAATTGCCGCGCTGAGCGAGCGTGTAGGCAATCAAAGAGCGCAGCTATCGCGACGGGGATGCTGCCACCCATCCCCAAACAGCACAATTTTTGGATGGATATACCGCCATCTGTTGGTTCTGCTAACTTAGTCGCCTTACGACACCTGGTGCAAAGGGAGGTACTATTCTATTCTGCCGGTACCTCACGGCACGGAAGATACAACGGTGGTAGATATAGGTGTGTGACATACCAATGCAGACAACCTTTGTAAGAGATCTACCTCTAATTAATGATTATAGGTTGATGTAATGAGCCTCGTGTAATGATGGCAAGGCACCATCCTCTGCATTATGGCGTAGTTTTGTAGGAAGTCAATATGGCGCGTACTTCCAAGTGAATTATTTGATTTTATCGTCATCAATCGTCTACAGTTACGATGCATCAATGTGTGTGTAGTGGAGTAACTTCTGGAAAGATCGACCATTAATTAATTTATGACGGCGTTAGTTTGCTAAAGTTTGTGCGTATTATGATTGATTACCTGATTAGCCATGACCTCTTTATTGTTGTTGTTTACAGCTTAATATGAAATATAGACACACTATACCGTGAAGTACCGGCAGAGTAGAAAAGTACCTCCCTCTATACCAGTCGTAAGTACCAGACAGATAAATGGAATATAATATAATAATAATAACAGTGTAGCTCAAATGCATAGGGTAGGGATGGGCAGCAGCATTCCCGTCGTGAAAGCGGCGCTCTGCAATTGGCAGTACGCTTGCCCAGCGCGGCAGTTATGGGCGAAATTCACCCTTTCTTGGAGAGGCCTATGTCCATTAGTAGACTGCCAATGGCTGTAATGATGATAATAAATATAGATACAATTACATTTTCTTAATCAATTGTTTGTTATTCGGTTATCAATAATTACATTTTCTTTATCAATTGTTTGATAATTATTAAAAACTGGCTTAACACTTGTGGAACCTTATTTCACGTCCATTATGTATTCTCTAGGAATTAGAGTGCTAAGCTTTTTATACGAAAAAATTATCAGTATGTATAAAGTATAATAATTTAAGTAATAGCATTGAATTGTCGTGAAACCAGAACAGTTTAAGAGACAATTACATTATAAATAAATTTTAATACACGATATTTCCCTAAGTTTAGTATATACCTTCAAATTTCATTTCCTCAGGAGCAAATTTTAATAGTAGATATCTAAAAAATATCAGGTAGAAAATACCCGACTATTGGATGAAATAATTTTTCTCAAATGCACAGGGTGAAGATGGGCAACTGCATCGCCGTCGCTTAAATACACTCTGCGATTGACTTAACGGCTGATATGATAAATGTGTAAATAAAATTATAAATAATATTGTATATATTGTTTTGTTAAAATATTTTGACCAATAAAAAAAATATAGTGAAAAAGAAAATGAATTACACCATACTATAGCAAACAGTGTAAAAAAAATTGTTTTTGTACATTTGTATGAAATACTTTCAACATTACTTGCCGGACTTATTTTAATTTCTTTAACAAAACAATAGTAACATAAGCTATACCATCATCATCATATCAGCCATTAGAAGTCCACTGCTAGACATAGGCCTCCCCAAGAAAGGGGGAAATATGCCAATAATTACCGCGCTGGGCAAGCGTGTTGACAATTGCAAAGCGCAGCTTTCGCGACCAAGATGCTGCTGCCCATCCCCGCCCTGTGCATTTGAGCTGTACTGCTTCCAATGGATATACCGCTATCTTTTGCTTCTGATACCATAATCGCCTTTTACGACACCCAGTACAGGGGGATGTTTTATTCTACTCTGCCGGTACCTTACGGCTATATATAATCCCCGTATTCTTAGTACCGTTTCATTGTTCAATTCACGGGTGTAAGAACTACATGAGTAGAAGGGCCCCAGTCGTAATAACAGCTGGTTGAATGTTTTGAAGAAAAGTAATTCCCTCAATACCAGATGCTGCAGTCGTTAATATTAATGGGGGCAAATCTATTGATAAGACCTGTTGATCCTGGTGGTAGCTTTTTTATATAGAACCATGAGGTTGGTGATGAGGGGACGCTAGAAGTAAAACATGTAGTGCACTCCATGGGAGACTAGAGTTTATATGGAAGAAGCTGCGGTACCTAATGACTGGCTGTCTCTGTCATTTGAAACGTAGGTCGCAGCAACAGGACGGAGATGAGCAGCACCATCTATCAAATACCATACTTGTCCAGCGGCATTTTTTTATTTTTCATAAATTCCCACAACATCTGGTATATTGATCTGACTTCATGGTAAGTCGCTTTATGCACTTGTGTTACAGACAATAGAGGAATCACTAATATATACTAGTAAATGCATATATTTAACACCCAGACACAGAAAAAACACAAATATTATCATATCAATATTTTCTAGTTGGAAATTGAATCCACGATCTTTGGCATACAATATAGGATTAATACCATCTGCACCATCAGGCTGTTAAAGATAATAACCGTTTCCACATTATATTGACATGGCTCCGAGGTAGTCGCTTAAATATACTGTGAACTTGTTTTATGACAACAGTGCAATTGCAAATATAACTTAAATTTTGACTTATCCAGGCAGAAATTTATCATATAAATAATTGTCATGCACGGGAATTTATCCTGAAACGCTGTCACCGTACTTTATTTACTGATGCTGCTTCTCTAACTTTATAACCCTATTTCTGATATACGTTATTTTATGTATATACGAGTATATATTTATATCATATGCATTTATTGCGTTTATTTATAGAAATATGTATGCCACGTTTATTTATTTTGTATATATATTGCCTGCACCACTATATATATATTTTTTTCAGTTTTGTGTAATGGTTGACTGGGAGATAATGCCATCTGGCATTAAGTCCGCCATTTGTACATTTCGTAACATTTTGTGCAATAAAGTTAAATAAATAAAAAAATAAATTAAATATTAATCTCTTTGGGAGTCTAATGTCAAACAATGGACACCCTCCATAATATAAACGTGTTTATCATAAAATTGACAATAATTCTACCAAATTCACCAGACTTCAATTAAACACGCCTACAAGCCCGCACTAAGCCATTTCCAAGGTATTATCATGTATGAAAATTTTAAACCACTCGGAAATTTGATACTAAGTGCCGGTTCGCTCTTAAAGGCTTTTAAGATGCTTGCGAAAGTGCCAAAGTCTACTGATAAAAAGGCGCTTGTGTGTGAATCACTTGTTTAGGTTATTGGCTTGAGTTTTTGTCTTTATTAGACCAGGTCAACAAACAAGCTTACTGTCCACGTGACAGAAACGTGTTGCCAATCCTGTGACTTGAACATATTATGCCACATTACCCCGTAATTTCACTGCTTCTCTTACCCTTCAGACCGAAACACAGCAATGCTAACACTCCTATTTAGCGATAGTAATGGGTGAGCGTAAGGTACAGACGACATTTGTACGAGATCTGTCTTACGTGAAGTATGAGTTTTCAAATACACATATACATATTTTAAATGAAGACTCTTAAGTGTTCTAACTTAGAGAAGAACATCGAATTCTTTTATTAATCGTCAGCATAGATACCTAACTCTTCCCATCATACAGCAGTGATTTAGTTTTTAGTGAGATTAAGAAATTACTGAGCTATTTGATATAATATCCTGAGGTAAAAAAGTGGGCTAACTGTTTAACGTTAGGGGTAATCCAAAAAATTTAGTTTTGGTACTACGTACACTTTGAACCAACTTAATATATAGAGAGATAGGACAGTTTACATCTACAGTTTAAAGATATTAATTTTCATAAAGAACATGTATACATCACTTTCATGGAAACATAAATACATAAAGAAATAAATACACACATTTGTTGCAACAGAAAATTAACAAAAAATTCTAATATAATTCAAAATAACGCCTGGCTATACGCTTTTTGAAAACGTCTAACGAGTCTATCTTATAAAAGGTGCGTGCTTTCGTGTTAAATCTTATTTAATAGTCACAATATTTTTTTCTACATATGACAGAACTTAAGATAAGACAACGTCATTCGGGTTAGCTCAATATCAATACAAAATTAATTTAAGGCCTCATGTAGACAGGCCCGATAATTTATATCTTATGTGCCTTAGGTTGTGGGTTCAATTCCTGTGCATGACAATTATTTATATGATAAATTTTTGTGTTTAGTCTTTGCCTGGATAAGTCAAAATTTAAGTTATATTTGCGATTCCACTGTTGTCATAAAACAAGTTCACAGTATATTTAAGCGACTACATCGAAGCCAGGTCAATATAGACGTTGTCTAATTTTATTATTATTATGTTTGCATCCGTCCATTAATAAATTTGAGATGAATAAAGTGATTATCAACGAACAAAAAGTGCCTCATAAAACTAATGAAGGATCCAGAATGCGATAAGATTCTGGAATGGCTTTACCCTGAAAAGTCTCTATAAGAAAATCTGAAAAAAAGTGTAAGACATTCAGTATTCCCCCGAGAGAGTCGTTTTAGCCACTCCAGCCTAATGACTATCACCTAAATGCACTCCCACTATAATTTTCGTTATTTTACAGCTAAAGTTCCTATGCACCTGTGCCCTCGAGTATCAACGTCTACTAAATTTACCCTCCTACGAAACTTTATCTAGAAAAATTCACTTTTATATGTCATTCTGTTGGATTTATTTTATGCTGGAAAAACTTTAAATCACCTTAAGCTTCTTTTACGACATCATTCTGAGAGTTTCATTCTGAAGCTTATCTGGTCTATAATATTAAATTACATTGAAAATATTTTCGACTTGGTGTGCTCTTTATAAAGCTCTGTATTATAAACAAGTGAAAGTCTGCCTGTTCGTACCAAATCTTTACGGTTTAATCAGTGATTTTAGATTTTTTAAATTTGGATAGCCTATTTAGCGAATGTTGAAGATTTAGGAAGGGTCTTCCACGGTGTCAGCTAGTGAACTGTAGGGCCACTGTCCCGATAGCTATGTATCTAGTTTTTGCTATATGGAGCGCCATGAAAATATTATTAGCGTTATGCAGGATCGTGTGAAGTACGGAGTTGTAACATTTTATTTTTTATTGGTTTACTATCAGCATCAGTTATTTGTTATTATGTGTTATACCGGGTACCGGTAGAGAAGAATAGAAAGAACGACTTGTGAGGTATGTCATCAAGTTAGTAGGTATATGACATCATTGGAATACAATCTGAATTCGAAATGAGAATCCACAATTTCTATTAACGATCGCTTTTCTTTGATGTTTAGTTACTTCACAGTTGTGACATATCAGATACTATGTTCAAATGTTATTTTATCTGAGTAAAGACTTAACTCAAGGTAAATACAAATTCAAAATTTAAATAATTTATACCTGTTAGTGTTCTTGTTTGTACTTTATATACTTAAAGAGTATCCGCAGATGGGCCATTTACAATAGGTACCGCGACAACCTCTTAAAGTACTGTGTCTACATATGTGGGTAGAAGCCCAGGCCAGTAGTCAATAATTTAATACAATAGTATTTCCCACTGCACTAGGTGTCGTGTGAGGGGCGACTAAGGTGCCAGAACCGACAGATGGCGGTATATCCATCCGAAACAGTGCCGCTAAAATGGACAGGGTGGAGATGGGTAGCAGCATCCCCGTCACGACAGCTGCGCTCTGCAATTGCCAAAACGCTTACCTAGCGCGGCAATTATGGGCAAACAACCTCCTTTTTGGATAGGCCTATGTCCAGCAGCGGACTTCCAATGGCTGATCTGATGATGATGATGATCGTCAAATATCTAATTCTTAGTGATTTTTACACCGCCAAACACCAGGGCTCACAATCCCAGTTTAAAGAGCCACGTATATTTTATCCCCAAAAGTAAGAACTACATGATTCGGTTTTTTGCGTTCACTCATCACCAGCCTTACGGTTATATTAGAGGAATCCGCTATCCCCACAGCACCTTGCGCTGCTTTCGGGGATCAATGCCAGTGCAAGCACCGAATACAGCAGGTCTTGCCGATTGTCCACAGCCCAATACTAATTTTACTGGATGAAGTGAATGCCACATTACTAGCTTTGAGCTGGAAAGTTGGTGCTGTTTTAGCTGAAATATTTATCAAAAACTAGCAGTTATACAGTGACGCTTATCAATAGGACGGTATGTGTGTTTGTTAACTTAGTACATTAAAAATAGTAATCACAAAGAAACTATATCTATTTCTACTACTTCTATTTGAATTCTGCCACAAAATGTAAATGTTTTACAGTTATTGCAGACCGCGACGCAGTCTCACCGGACAGCCAAATTTCTAAAATACCTCACTCAATTGAAAAAACTCCCTTTAATATGAGGTAGCTCTCATACAAAGGTCGTTTGCAGTGGTACCTCACTGTAACCCGCCAAAAGCACAATTCACATTGTTGTTTTCCAGTATCAAACTAAGTGTGAGAGAGTCAGTGAAATTGATGGGTAATGTAACATATTTATCTTTAAGTCACAAGGTTGACAACGCGATTGTGATATCCTTGTGATATAACAGCGTCTATAGGCTGCAGTGACATTAAATATCACGCGGACTGTATGCTTGTTTATCAACTTGGTCGAATTTTAAAAATACCATCTAACATACCATCAGTGCCGTTTTAACTGTCACACGCTCGTATACTTTGATAAAATATTAAATTATTTGTATATATTAAATACACTGGTGAATACTTGGCATTAGCCATCAGTGGCTCGTCTGTACAAAATCTTGAGTTTTACCGGTGTTCATGCAAAACAGCGAATGTGGGCATATCACACGCGTGAAACACAAACATCCAAGCCTCCATCAAAGATTCCTTAACACTCGTAAATCAGATCCATAAATGGATCAAAGGCTAAGTTTCCCGATCGTCCTGAATCAACCCAATAAAGACTTAAGTTGAACTCAATCAAATTGAGTTTCTAAGTGGTTCGGGCCTATCTCATGGTGAAAGTAATTAGTGTTTTAAGAAGGTCCTTCTCATCAGTTTTCTCTATGACTCTTTTGTAGGAACCATAAAGTTGAGTTAGTTTTGTATAAGCCTTGCGTGGGAAATTGTATGTGAGTTTTTAAATATTATATTTATATTTAAATATGTACATAAGCTAACCTAACGAAGGTTGTCCTGTCTGAACTATATACATATGTTTATTTATTAAATATTATACCTCGTAAATTGGATCAAACTATACACAGTAGGCAAAATAATATTAAAATCGTTTCCGGTAAAAGACCGTGACAAATATTTTTTTTTTACAAAAAATTGAATTTGAATAAAATAGTTTAAAAGATTAGCCAAGATAAATAAAAAATGTTTATAAATTATTTATTCTTTTCTTTATATTTTTCAGTAACTCCTAATTAACTTTTTGAAGATAAGTCGCTTTGAGCACATGTATTATGGACATCAGATAACAGAGAAATAACAATACTTCAATACATATATTCAACACTCCAACACAAATCATATAAATAGTTGCGCATAGAAATATACAACCTTTGGCATACAGGATCTATTTATTTTAATCGAAACCACCGAAAGCTATTGTCCTTTCAATTATTAGTATAGAACATAAATGGGTTTGCTAATTAAATTTTCAGATTGCATCATGATTTACCAGTTAATACTTATCATGAAAAATATTATTTAGTGATATCTTCATTATATCCCTTCCCAAGATAGGATGAATTTTGCCCATAATTGCCTCGCTGGGCAAGCTAGTTCCCAAAGCAGAGTGTAGCATTCGCAAGGTGGATGCTTCTGCCCGTCCCCGCCTGAAAACATTGAAGTTACACTGTTTCCGCGTTTACCGCCATGCGTCAGTTTCGGTAACTTAGTCTTGTTTTACAACACCTAGTATAGGGGAAGGTAATATTCTACTCTGCTGGTAAATGAGGTACCCTACGATTAATCTTAGCTAGACTACTAACTGTCTAAACCTGCCAATTAGTTATTAATACAGTTACTTTTTAGTTTACAAAAGGTATGCTATTTCGTCTGCCTCTAATAATGTGACATAGTATCCTCAGTTTACAGGGTTAAAGACACGCTAGTAATGTCTTGGTGATGACACTAGCGTCTAAAGGCTGAGATCCCTTTTATTAATTATCAAGCGGAACGTATGTTTGTTTACTAACTTCATAATACAAAAGAAAAATGTGGACTATTTGTAATTATATTATCATCATCATATCAGCCGTAGATCGCCCTTTGATGGGCACATGGCTCCCCAAGAAAGTGGGAGTTTTACCTATAGTTGCTGCCAAGCTGGTTTGGTGGCAATTGCAAAACGTAGCCTTTTGCATTTAAGCTACGCTGTTTCGAGAGGATATATCACTATCTGTCAGTTCTTACACCTTTTCGAGTCTTAAGACACCAGGTATTCCTGTACCAGGCGTCTGTTCTTCCCTCTGGAACAACTATTTTACTCCTCTGGTAATCTATTGTCGACATAATAATTGTAGTTAAGTAAAATTTTAATTATAAAATCAAGCCTAAAAATGGCAATCAACTTAAAGTGCAGTGCAAAAATCAAGTTGAAGACTGTCGGAAATTTAAAGCGGCTTAAGCTGTATGTAGGCTGGAAGTAGGTCTCCAAGTTATTTGGAGCATGCCCTATCTGGACTAGTTGGGATCTAAATATGCAAGGCAAGATAAATGAATATAGCGATAAATGAAAACTCGCAAATGCAGACTGGTTTAAGGATAAGACGAGGAGGGCTTTTATGTTTATGTCACAGTTTTAAATTGACTTTCAAAGTTGCCTTAAAGATTATTTAAGATTCTTCATTTCGTTCTGGAAAAATAAATAGCTTTTTGTAAATTTTAGAAAAAAATTATGTAAATGTTTATGATAGAATGGGATTTTGAGAAATATCATTCTTATATTCTTAAAATCTTTACTATCGTTTTATTGTATTGTCATAAATTTATTGATGTATAATAAAATACATTTTTTTAAACTCGTTTTTTGACGGGCCGTACTGCGACATGGTGATTTTATCTTATTTGCTAATGGTCGTGGGTATGATTCCCATCCATGACAAACATTTATATGATTATGTTTGTTCTATATATGGGTGTGAAAAATTGTATTCAAACGTGTTAATTGCGATTCCTCTGTTATGTGATGTCCGTAACGCAACGCAATGGAAATCCTATGACAGTGGAAATACAATAATGCTTGTTTACAATCTTCTATATGAATAAAAATGAATGTTGCTCAAGAACGCCACGACCAGCTCGGCAATTTTGTTTTCTGTATTTACCTTAAGGCACTCGAAAAGTTTTAATGACCGGAAAAATAAATAAATTATTCTATAATTGGCGGTTCCTGGCACTTCATATTTTCACTCTGAACAACACAACATATTTTTTTCTGTTAAGTAGTTGAAGTTAAAACGACAATTTAACAAAACAAATATGCATGTATAAATGTATCAATGATTGCATTTTAGATTATGTAGAATAAAATATAAATAAGGTTTTTATATATAAAATGAGCGTTTTGTAAGGCAGTTTTCTTATTAAATGTATTTAATTAATCAGTTGGCACTGTTGTAAGCCATCTATGCACTTTTGTCATTTTATAGGTAGTTAA
>JACJUM010003317.1:1644188-1694138 GCA_020976665.1 Heortia vitessoides | reverse complement strand
TGTCTAGCAGTGGACTTACAATGACTGTAGTGAACTATCTGTAGTTATTTTAAATATTAATATACAGAGAGTAAAGAATACAAATTACTGTGCTGTAAAAGCTGTGTGCAATGACAATGTGTCCATAATTTCTCCTTTAAAAGCTTCACACGAGTGATGCCAACATCGTTTGCAAAAATGTTTAATATTGCGTATAACACTTATGAAAGCAAAAATAACTCAGCATGAATTCTGACAAAAGACAAACAAAATAAACTTTAATTCGCATGTGTTGAAATTGGTTGATTTTAATATATGTCGGTAATTTTGTTCTTAGTTTTTGTCATATTTGATTCTCTTTTGATGAAACGAGACATGATGAAGTGGTTATTAGTGATAAAGTAATTTTAGAAGTTTATATAACGCTTATTGTTTGAAGACTTTTGCAGTGAGATACATCAACCATACATTTTACAAATTACAAATAAATAAGTTAATTCACACAACATCTCCGATTCATCAACTTGTCTCCGAGATAAGTCGCTGAAAGAGCTTGACAACAAATTAATTACTAATTCAATATTGAAATACATATTTAACACCTGGACACGTTACAAATACAAATATTCGGAAAATAATATAGGATCAATACCATTTGCGCCTCTGGGCCCGCCAAATAACGTCAATACATTCAACTTACAGAAAAAGCAAACATTGATGTTAAGCGGTAGAAATTAATGTAAATGGGGTATTTCACCAAGATGATAAATATTTAAGATGTAAATACTGAAATCTTATCGATCCTAAACTGCTGCTGGCCATGATTTCTAATAAGATCGGCTTACATCCAGCGTGTCCTTGCAGTTCTTTTAAAATTTGGTGTTCACTTCAAGGATTCTATTCTAGAACCTTTTGGCTCCATAACCCCTTGGTTATTCGCTCTATCTACCCTGTCACTTAAACTTTACAGGAGGTTAGACCTCATACAGGTCAGCTCAGTTCTGCATTGGTACCTAAGTTTCACTGGATAATGTGACGTAATATCTTCAATTTACAAGTTTGGCAATGTGCTCGTAATATTACGAGCATCTAAAAGTCACACCTGCTATCTCACGGACTTGTTTGTCAACCTGTATATTGGTATGATTTTTTTTTATTATAATCTAACAAATCAAATCTTTAATTATTGCAGAGTGCAGATTTGCATCGAAGTGTTGCAGCACATACATGGCCTTTTGCGTTTGAGATTTGCTGTTTCGGATACTGACATCTATCAGTACCTGCTCTTCAGTGACCTTTATGACCCATACCACAATGAGAAGACACATTCTACTCAGGAAGTGCCAACATGTATCAAGTTTGTTATTACATATTGATTTCTTGGTGATAGAATTCTAAAAAATTCGTCAATTCACAAGTCGATCTGTCATCGCACAACGGCTGATTGGAAGTTTGGAGGTGAACGTCGGGCGAAGAAAATATGTGACCGATCGTGTCTCGTTAAAGACATACTTCATACATGGTGGCTGTCGACCCTGGTGTCCAGGTAAAGGTCCATTAGATGTCTTGTCCCTTTAATTGGAATGAAGTTGGGAGTTTGTGGTAGGTACGAGTACTTATGATGACAGACTGGGTCTTGATTGGGTCTCTGGCCTGCAGTAGAATGGCCTGCAGTCTCCACCTGCTTACCCATGTGGGTAGGTTAACATTTCTCTGCAACTTCTTGGCTCCATTTATATTCCCCGTTTCTTATACCTCCATAAGTTCATGTTCTATGTTCCTCTATGGTCTATGAACCTCCAGTGGCAGATATGATGATGATATTTGTGTTTCTTTCTATTATATGAACAATATAACCAAATTTAGGTTGACCAATTTGAGATATAAGACGATGAATCTTTGATAATATCAATATTTTAGGTATATATAAATATTTGCAGTAGAAATTTATAAGCAATTTAGATATGTGTTTTCAGGTCCACCAAAACCTTCCTTCCTTGAATCACAATTAGTTTACCAAATTAATTTATATTTCAGCCATTTGAGCCGCCATTTTGAATTAGTAAATACATATTCATCAAAGTCGGTTAATCTTCTGGTTCTGACATCGGTTTGAATATTGGAATATTCATGAAGTTACTCTCTGGTATAGCAAAAATTAAACAAACAGGTCTGCATTTTAAATTTATAATTTTTATAAGATCAGGTATAAAATTAAAAATATCATGTGATTTATTTCCAACTGATCATACTTAGAGTGCCGTGCGGTACCGGCTGAGTAGAATAGTACCTTCCCCTGTACCAGGTGGCGTAAGAGGCGACTAAGATACCAGAACCGACAGATGGCGGTATATTCCTACCGGTGTCAGCGCTAACAAACTGTTGTCAGTATATATCAATTATCTCTCGCACCCTGGCCATAACACTTATGATAATTTACCCAGGTCCCGCAGGATACAGTAAAACCTTATTCTCCGATTTTATTATGCTTACTGCCTCTTTGTTGCAATTTAGTAGAGTATAAAATAAAATGACTTTATTTACATTTGCGTAAATTGAACGGTGCAATACCAAGCTATCTTTTTGTTTATTGTAGTGAGTTAGAGAATGTATTGTTTAGTTATATATTATCAGCAGTGCCCTGCGGTTTTGCCTGAGTTAAGTTGTAGAACAAACCTAATATATTTAATATATAACTTTTCTCGATAAGTGGACGGCGTGATAATGAATTTTTCCAGTCCACTGCTGGACATAGGCCTCGCCAAAAAGGGGAATATTTTGCCCGTAATTTCCACGCTAGGCAAGCGTGTTGGCAATCGCAGTGTGCAGCTTTCGCGACGGGGATGCTGCTGCCCACCCCCACCCTGTGCATTAGAGCTACACTGTTTTTTTGTTTTACAATATATTTATGCAGTAAAAAAAATATCGGATACACAATTGAAACAAACTTGTTGATGTATTCTAAATTAAACAAAATATGAAGTAGTCATGGAAAATAAAAATAAAATCCTAAAAGAGTTCCAACAACAGTATTCCCGTATATTTTACCGTTTTCGGTGACAAGCGAAGTTTGAAATCCTCTTTAGACGAACTTAAAAACAAAGTTCACGGAAAGGAACCATAAAAGTTTCTAACCAATTCCATGCTTCGGCGAACAGAGGAAATGTAAAAGATATGGCCTCAAAGATCTATAGAGACAGATGGGTCGTTCGGTAGAAAATCACGTGGTTGCCTCACGCAACGTGAGGAGGCAGTTGTTACTGCTTTTTGAAATTGTATGTGTTTTGTTTTTGAATGCCTAATTTATGTCTTGACTGACTTTTTGTACAAGTACGAGTATGTCACATATATATAATTTTGTATTATCCAAAAAAGAAAAAGTCTACATTTTTATTAAATATATATTTTGATAAGTATATTTTTAAAATGTAGACATTTTTATTTTCTTGAAACTTCTGACGTGGGCTGCTAGTAGAGTAGAACAGTAACTCCCTTTAGACTAGGTGTTTCTACCGGAACTGATAGATGGCAGTATATCTAATACTGCATAGTTCATATGCGACAAGACGTAGATAGGCAAAATTCTGATCGAGAAGCTACATTTTGCAATTAGCTTTATGCTTGTTCTGCGCGGTAATTGTGGGCAAAATTCCCGCTTCACCCTAGAAAGATTATGTCTAGCAGTAGATGTTCTACGACTTCTACGATGAAGATAAAGATGGATTACCTTAAAGACTTCAGAATACCCAACAGGTGTAATTGTTTAAGTAACACTGTAAATTAGTATTCAAAAATATTTTCGACATTTAATAAACGTGTAACCTTCTGTACCTCAGTCGTTTAGTGACAAGGTGTCAGCAAATTTTAGTGACAAGCGTGAAACGTCAACACTTTTACTATGATTACTCGGCTCAGCCATTGTAAACGCTACCCGGGAAGTGCCTTCGTAGCCTGATGTCGAGCACAAGATTGTAATCTGACGGAGACTTGGTAAGACTGTTAAAGTCTTATTAAAGTCTAGCTGAGAAGATCTATTACATGGCCGTTTGCGGTAGCCTCGATCACTCTCATTGTGCATACATACATAATTTTGACGGACCAGATGGCGCCTTTGGTGATAAAGTTATCTTGTGCTCCAAAGGTCTTGGACTCGATTCCCACCAAAGGAAAACATTTATATAATGAATATTTTACATTTACAATAATATTTACGGGTCCACATCTCATAATATAACTACTTTTTTATCGGTTTTCAAATGCGGTATATTTAAATTTTATTTTTGTTTGACGTTTTAGTTACTTTGCATTCGTTCTGGCAACCGGCTCACCGGTCTGTTCCGCGGAGTACCGGTGACCTAGAATAGTACTTTCCTCTGTTTCAGATGCCATAAGAGGTGACTAAGGTACCTCATCAGCCATTGGACGTCCACGGCTGGACATATTCCTCTCCAAGAAAAGAAGTATTTTCAATCGCATGGTGATGTTTAAGTCTGTTTGTCTGTCTGTCTATATTTTAAATTCGAAATAACGGTTGCATCGGGTCGAAAAAGGGGGATGAAAAGTTGCATGGAATAATTGCTATTTTTAGAGCTAGAAACTTGAAACTTCTTTTTCAGACTATTCATTCGATATAAATAAACATGACATTTAAAGTTTATATAAGTTAAGGTAAAGAGGTATGGCACCCAAAAAAAACTATTCTACGCGGACGAAGTTGCAGGCACAGCTAGTAATCTATATTTTTGTTACGGCTAGAACATTAATTTATCCTCGATAGATTATAATTTCCATCCCAAATTCTTCATTATTTATTCAAAGATCCTCATCAAACAGTGAGCAGCCCAAGATTGAACTCGTGCCGGATTTTTCATCAAGTATCGCATAACAGTCGAACGCTTTCGGTAAATACGTGCCGATGATGGGAAAATGAATTCTTATTGCGGTCTATTTTGGCACAAACTTTGTCGAGTTCCTGACGAATTTTCCGTGTAGGGGATTCATGCTCTAAAATACACGGGACTTTTAAGTAATACACTTCTAGCGTGTGGTATTTTCACATATAAATAAGGACGTGTTGGTAGGATGACCGAGACGAATATATCTTAACTAGATAGAAGAGGTATTAAAGAAGGCCCGGGTCAGAAGTACCAAAAATAATCCAGCGTGTATGAATAGACTGATGCGAGTAAGGAAAGCGAGAGAGGTTTGCTAAGATCCTAGGAAGTAGAAATCCATAGTCTCTGCCTATCTCGATGTGACACAGGCGTGATGTATGTATTTATTTATGTATTATTGATATAAGCGACTATAATAGCCGTATAGTAACGGCAGAGTTGTAAAGAACTAGCCCGATGGTGCAGTTGGTAGTAATTATTTGTATTATGTACCAAGGGTCAAGAGGTAGATCCCCAACCATAACATATATTTATATGTTGATATTTATATTTGTTCTGTGTCTGTGTGTTATATACTATTTAAATATTATATTTGTGATTTTTCTCTTATTGAGTTAGGTTAATGTATGAGATGTTGTGTAAATATAATTTTATTTTTAACTTTTTCCTGCACCAGGTGTTGTAAGATGAGACTGAGGTACTGGAACCGACAGGTAGCGGTATGTCTATCTCGAAGCGTACCTCAAATAAAACAGAGCGCGTATAGGCCTCAGCAAAGCTATTCTCTGTGATTTTTACCACTAGATTGGCAATTTATTTTCAGTCCATACAGTTAATAGTTAGTAATCTTAAAATATCATTATCATAGCTATGGAACATCCACTGATGGACATAGACCTTTTGAAGAATAGAGGAATTTTACCCATAATTATCGCGCTGGGCATTCGTGGTGCGTAACTTCGCCACGGGAATATTACTGCCCATTCCTGTCACGAACATTTTACAACGCTATTGTAGATAGGTATACTAGCTTCTAAAGGTTTCCGGACCTCAGTCGTCTCATACGTCAGATAAAAGAGTGATACTATTTTACTCCGTATTTCCGTACTCCAAGGCTTTTGTGCCAATCGTAAAATATATAAATATCTTTTACGTTAAGCTTCCTACAGTGATACCAGCACATGTTGTATCCAAATTAAACTAAGGCTAATATTTATATTATCATCATCATATTAGCGATTGAAAGTCCACAGCAGGACATAGGCCTGAAAAAAGAAGGAATTTGCCAATAATTGCCGCGCTGGGCAGGCGTGGTGGTATTCACAGTACGTAGTTTTGCATCGGAGATGCTGCTGTCTTTCCCCTCCCTGTGCATTTAATCTACGCTCTTTTGATGAATATACCACCAGTTCTCTATTTTGGTACCTTAAATGCCTCTAATGAGGAAGGTACTATTTTACTCTGCCGGTACCCCACTATTTTCAATAATATTCAGCCGTCAGTGCTCTTATGACTTGACCCGACCCCGCTCCAGATTCCCACGGGATCTCTCAGCGGGACTTGTTCGACACTCAAGGCTCTCTCGCTTAATGAAGGTGTGCCGGTTTTTAACTCACGTTTACCTGAGTGAGAATAAAAAAAAACGTATGCAATTTCAATGGGTTGACTCTTGACGCGGCGTATTTTAAATATTTATACCAACATGTACATATATTATCAACATGTTCACTATTTTTTAACGGCTTTTCTTATACAAATGACGGTTTGGTTAGCGTTACAACCGTTCTCAAAATTGAATAATACTGCATTAAAAAATAAATTGAACCACGTTTTAAAGCCGTTAAAAAACGTTTTAATATCATCACGTGAAACACTTCGGGCCCCTTATATATTTATTGTGAAAATATATATGAAAGCCTTCCCGAAAGCCTTTAAGTCTGTTAAAATACCAATTGTAGTAGTAAACCAAACCTGATTTTTATTGATTGTATTAGAAAACAAAACAAAATTACAGCAGATCAAAATTTACTTTTAAAATCCATGGGATCTTGACAGGCTGTGGCCCTAAAGGGATGTAAGCACAGCATGATAAACCAAACTTAATTTTAGCACCCTTCTTATTTTTTTTACTTATTACTTAAGAAGTAAAGATATGTAATTATCAAGTAATTAAAAAATAATGAATTACCAATGATGGAATAACGGTTAATGTTACGATCTATCGTACCATTTTTAATAACGTTACAACCTTTTCAAGGGACGGCGGTATATATTTATGTGTAATAACCGGAAATTCGGTTTTTCCTAAAATTTTACGGTCCAACCTAGAATTTCCCATGATTAAATAATCGTTGCAGATGGCATTCACTCACCACCGCGGCTCGCTCATTGCCACCTGCTCCTCAACTCGCGGGCCACATTTCCCATTCGCGCTAACTAAGCTCGGAACTACAATCTAGGAGGATGGCAGAAAGACTTCATGGTATCGGTTATGTTATAATTGCTTTCATCTTGTTTGTTCCTTTGAATATTTCTAACATTCACCAACATCTATTGGTAAATGTTTGGTTGTACCTGAAACATTGCCTATCTATAAGTCTGTTACCGATAAGCAAAAGATAAGTGTCATTAAATCAAACGTATTAAATATTTACGATTTATTTGATGACATTTTCAGTTCGAGATAATCGTAAAACTAAATTTGCTTAGTGAAGATGGGATGTCGAAGGATTTAGGACGATAGGCTTTTTTTGTACTGATAGCAAAAAGAGATTTTATGTAAAATAGATTTTTATTCCAAAATATAGAGGCATTTAAACAAAATTTACAAAAAATAAAATTAATATTGAAACCCGGAAAATAAGACGTTAAGTTAACGTGTTCTTAAATTATCTCAGAATTTAATTTTTATTTATATCGATTTACGAAATATATTTTATATTTTCTATTAATCTGTCAATCTAATCAAGCTATATTTAAACGAGTATAGTCGGCATCTTTATATATATATGTATATATAAATTGAACCACGTTTAAAAGCCTTTAAAAAACGTTTTAATATCATCACGTGAAACACTTCGGGCCCCTTATATATTTATTGTGAATGTAAACAGTAAACAGATTTGGCTTATAAAATTAATTATTTTATGTAATACAAACTCTGTGTGTATTTTATAGCTTCTCTTCTGACTGACTGACTGACATATACACAGGACATAAACCATACATTCTGCCCTGAGGTTACTTTTATAGCATTTAGATAGCATTTTTTAAAATTAACCCCCTAAGGGAGCAACACAGGGATGCGGAGTTGGTTTAAAACTTTGCTGTTGAAAACACGTTATTAAAATAAAATTCAGTATTAAAATGTTTCATTGAAAGTTATAGAATTCGTGTAAAATATTTTATCGAAAATGATCCCTAAAGGGTTAAAATAGTGGTGCAAAATCAGTATGAAAGTTCTACAATTAAACTCGGGTGAAACCACGGGGAGTTGCTACTCAAGATTTATAAGTTTTTTTGATGCAAAAAATAACCTTACAAACGACAGCCTTACAAATATATGTGACAATTTGATAATTAGTGTGATAAACTGTAGAATGTCTAACCACCTTTCAGAATCCGACATTCAACTAAAAACAGTTGTAAACGAAGCTATTGGTAATACATAAGAATAAAACCTGTTTGGTTGATATTGGGTGACACTATTTTTTATTATAATTATTATTAAGAATTTGTATGATCACAGAGTCTGTCCGCCATTGCCTATTACACTTGAGCTACGCCATGTTCTGCCATTAAACAGAACCTAAGTCACAACTTACATACAGAAAGATTTGATTATTTACCCCACGTCTTACTATGTATTTATATACGGGCCCGATGGCGCAGATGGTAATGATCTTGTGCGCTGACGGTCGTGGGTTCTATCCACATCTACAAACATTTTTATAATGATATTTAAGTTTGTTCTGTGCCTGGGTATTTATTTTTTGTATTTAAGTAGAACGTTTTAGTGGTTACTGTGTTGTTTGACATCTGTAACAGAAGTGCTTTAAGCGACATATCTCGGAATCAGTTCAATTAATGAGGTATTTTGTGATTTTATTACATATTATTTTATTTACGTAGAAAACATTATAGAGTACTGAATATTGAGTAATTTCACTCTCTCTCCTCCAAAAACACAGAAAATCATCATTATCATATCAGAAATTGTTCTCTATTGGACCTCTCTAAAAAAGGGAAGATGCTGCTGCCCATTCCTACTCCGAGCATTTGAGCTGCACTGATTTCGGATGAATTTATCATTTATGACATATATCTCTCACGACACCTAACACAAAAGTTGATAATATTTTTTCACTCAGCTTCCACTATATATAAAACAGTTTAAAAATAAATGTCTTACAATACTAAAATAATAATATACATTTCTAGTGTATAGTATTTTACTAATTTAACGAGACCGATAGTCCAGATGGCAGTAGCTTATCTTGTCCGCCGAGGGTTGTGGGTCCGATTCCCAACCAGAGCAAATATTTATATGATGATATTTGTGGTAGTTCTATGCCTAGGTGTTAAATATATGTATTTCAGTAGTATATTTGTGATTCTTCTTTTCTCTGGCATCCATAACACAAGTGCTTTAAGCGACTTACCACGGAGTCAGGTCTCTGTATTAGATATTATCGGAATTATATATTTCTTTAAATTTAAAATATTAGTATATATGATTAAACACATTTTTTTCAGTTTATTGTTATTTATTTAGTGCATGTATACTGTTGTTTTTTTAACAAATATACTTTTTATATCCTGTTGATGATTCATAAAAATAAATTTAAACCTCTATTACTCAAAAATTTACTTTTTCATCTTAAATTCAGGTATATGTTAAACAAGAGTTGTATGCATTAGTACCTCACTTTCACATATTTCTTCCACCAAAGAGCAGTGTTTGAATTGCTGTGTTCCACTTTGAAGGTTAAGAAGGGAACTGAAATCACAAACTAAACGTTACATGGTATCTTAAGTTCACAGGGTTGGCGATACACTAGTGATATCCTTGTGATGACACGAGCGTCTATAAAATGCGGTCACGTTTACCATCAAGCGGACTGTACGCTTGTTTTCTAACTTCATAATATAAAAAAAATGTTTTCGGTAACTTATTTTCTGTCCCTACAAATTCTCAACTAAAATCTCGATAGTTATCGGCATCCAAGGCCGACTATAACTCGCAAACTGCTGATTCTAACGCTGGGGGCCTGTAACGTTCTGAGTCAACGCATCCAATAAGCTTATCAAATTATATATGTAGATAAGTGTTTATTCTGTATTTGATACAACACGCTAACTACGAAATATGGTTAGTCCAGTTCAAAGTAAATAATATATTACACTATATCTCATACACTGATTTAACTTTGTGATAAGTAACTTTAATCAATTGTATTACAAATATCAGACAGCAGAAGAAATTCAAATTTTATATTTAAATACATATATTCTATCACTTAGAAGTCTGTCTTTGGTAGGATACAAAGCCACAACAATTGGGGCGTTAGACACAAGACAGATAAGAGACCCCACCAAAAGCGTTTTCTGGTATATCAAGTGTTTAAAAAATATTATTATTGTTTTAAAAGGTCCGATTTATTTTGTGCGCCTGAGGTCGTGGATTTCATCCTTGGCGGGCCCGTTGCTGTTAAAATCCAATTTTCAAATCATATTTTGTTTGAACTGAAGTTTATTATATATTCTTATGTAACATAATTTGCAATTATTTTGCAATTTAATTGTCTTTAAATTTGTACAAACTCTGTTTGGCGTGTGTACAATTTGACATTGTATTTTACGATACGCTATCTCTGCCTTGAAGTACCGGCAGAGTAGAATAATATAGCAATTATAAATAGATACAAATAAGTTCGCTAAAGTTCTATTATTTACTTAAATGGTTATCTAAATGTCATCTGACTTTCCTTTCAAATTTTGAAGTCAACATTTTGTCAAGTTTATTATGAACGATAATTTCGATGCCAGCATAAATTGGTAATTATTTTTACGCTTCGATTACTTTAAATCGAACAGATATGTCCACTTCAATGAATAATTCGGTTAAAAATTTGTGTTTAACTATAAATATCGCAAAAAAATAAATACTTTTATTTATAACTTTTTAAAAATAATTGTAGATAAGTTGTAGTAGTAGTTTATCTGAGAAATTTCTCGGTTAGTATTTGTTTTATAGCACATATTGCGGCAATTTTTATGATATTTATTTTTTTGTTAAATTTAATTAGACACAATAATTAAACTCAAAAACAAAATTTAAAATATTCTTTATACTTCAGTTGTTTGAACTGTGAAAAAGAAACTTTCTTTTTCACAAACTGAAATAGTTAAACTTAAATAAAAACATTTTAAATTAAATCGCATGGCAACACAAAGAAGATCTTAAAACATAGCACATTGAGCTTAATTTATATTGTGTGAAGTGCTTATTCCGTACACACCATTATACATAAGCTTTCGCAAAAACACCGAATACAACTCTACATTAACAATGGCTATGTGGTCATTAGTGGCGTGAGGTACCGGCAGAATAAACTATTATACTCTGCCAGTACCTCAGGGCAACTTTCTTGGGGAGGCCTATGTCCAACAGTGATCTTTTAATGGCTGTTATGATGATATATATATATATATATATATTTAACATTTTATTGAAATAAATTTAAATATCAGAGAACTTTCTTACTAACCCATTAAGGGTTGATTTTAGAAAAAATATTATACACGTATGTCGTAACATTAAATAAAGAACCTTAACATTTAATTTAATTCGAATTACTTCAAAAACAAAAATGTTTCGTACTAACTTTGCAGACACGTTTTACCGCTCTAAGTTATAAAAGGGGGAACCCCTTTGCGCAAATATTCAAGCTAACCCCCATAGTTTAGTCCCTGCGTTGATATGTCAGTCAATCAGTCAATCAGCTTCTCCTTTTATATAAAGATTGTATGATTTCGTTCGTAATACGTTGAATTCACTATTGTTACATGTTACAACTTTCTACCAGTTAATCAAAAGCTGAAAGGCGCTCTTGAAAACGCCAAGCTCTGTCTGTTCGCTTAAATTTTCGCTTTAAGTGCAGCCCGTTGTAAAAAGCCACGCAGTCCGCGTTAGCGGCAACCTCGTTACTGCGCAAATACGATAAAAACGGAATACTGATTCCCTTCGACGCTTCGCTTCTCTTTATTCCCGGCGCATGTTCCGAGCACTTAGTGATGTGGAATTATCGATAAATATTTTTTTTGCTTCTTATGTAAAAATATTTTTATTTGAGTATGCCCCTAAATCATCAAAAAAATAATATTTATTCTATAAATAAAGGTTTTCGTATTACAATTCTGCTTCATCATACCAGCAATTGAAAGTCTAGTTCTGGACATATGTCTCTCCTAGAAAGATGGTATTTTGCCCATAAATACCACGCTGGGCAAGCGTTTGGGCAATGACACAATGGCTTTCACGACGGGGATACTGCTGCCCATTTCAATCCTATGCATTTGAGCGGCACTGTATCCGGATATACGGCGACTTGTCGGTTCTGGCACCCTAGCCGCCTCTTTCGACACCTGGTGCTGTAGGAGGTACTATTCTAGTCTGCTGGTACCTCACGGCAAAAAAATGATATAATTATCAATTCTGCTCAATCGACTGATAAACTTGACAACCTCGTGGGGTTAAACATTAGCCATGTGACTTATTTTATAGGTTTTATTAATTGCAATGTTGGGCAGATGCTTCGCGAAGAAGAAGCTGCTGCCTATTGTGCCTGTTTGATCTTTGCTAATTCAGATGGATGTACCATCTGTTACAGTACACCAACCGTTCGACAATTGATATAAAGAAAAGTACAAGTTGATTATCCTGTGTATCGATTATTTTACAATAATAAATTTCCACATCTCATACATTGACCTGACTCCACGGTAAGTCGTTAAAAGCACTTGTGTTACCGACATCATGCAACAGATAAATCACAAATGAAATACTTAAATACATAAATTCTACACCCAGACACAGGATTAAAACAAATATTAACAAATAAATATTTCTTTTGGGCAGTGATCAAACCTACAACCTTTAGCGCAAGAGACATGATCACTAAAATTTGCACAATCGGGCCTATCGTTCATGGTGAAAATAACATTTCCAAAAAATTCAGAGAATTCTCGAAGCATTTCTCACCGTTGTCAAGCGATAATGTGCTCAATGACATAATTAATAGCTTTATCCAACCTATAATAAATGTTGAAGGGAAATATTTGAAGGAAAATTCGGCTCAGGTGTTTTATCATGGAGATTTTTTAGGGTGTTTTAAAATTTCCTTGAAAGTATTGTTATTCTTTAAATATCTTCATTCTTGATGTAATAACGCTAAGAGATCACGATTTGGCCACATCTTTACCTAGAACTTTTTTAATTTGGTTAGTAAGAAATATATAGCCGCACGGGTTCAATGAGGATACAAAAATGTATGTTATCTCTAAGAGATGGTCATATACCGCCGTAGAATTTTGGTATACTTTTTATGGTGTTAAATACTGTAAGTACATAATCTTACCTTGGGTATAGTGAGCGTTTGTAATGTAACCGCAAATAAAATATTTATTTACAATATTACATTAAAAACTTTTTAAATACATATTAACCTTTCTCTTGGTCTTTAAAAAAAACCCGCTTCAAAATGCGTTACGCAGTTTTAAAGTTCTAAGCATACATAGAAATAGACAGAAGAAAGAAAGAAAGCAAACATTTTTTAACTGCACAAAATATATAAATGAGAACATCACAAAAAAATTATATTAAACTTGAAACTTTTATGTCAACCGCCATGGAAGTGTTTAACTCATCGGCAATAGCCCGCCCGACGGTACAACTTCTTTAAATGCCTTTCCCAGTCGCCTTCCCGCCCTGCACAATCACGCACTTCACATGCATTCTTTTCGTAGAGCAGTACACCGCGTTTACCGGCAAACACGTGTCCCCCTCGATCAAATACTGGCCGCAATAGTCCGGTCAAACTTATTAAGTCACCCTAAAGTAAGTAATGCACTTTGCAGAAAACAAAACTGTTACCAACGATGGCCAATTAAGCCAAGCTCCAGACTCAATGGCGCCCTCAAGTGATAGTCGGTGACCCACTCCGATCCCGCAAACCACCGCAAGAGCTTATGAGAGCAATCAAGCTAGCAGAGCATTAAGCAATGAACGGCCTCGTTCATCCCTCTGGCTTTGCTCGAATTGATATCTAAGTAGGGCAGAATTAAGTTCGTCTGAAAAAGTAATTGCCGTAAGGCAGAGTAGAATAGTACCTTCTTCTGTACGAGGTGTCGTAAGACGCGACCAGAGCCGACAGATGGTGGTATATCTATCTGAGACAGTGTAACTCAATGCATAGGGCGGGGATAGGCAGCTACATCCTTGTTGTGAAAGCTGCGCTCTGCGATTGCCTGCCGTGGTAACTACAGGGAAAATCCCCTTTTCTTGGGGAGGCTTATCTCCAGCAGTTCTTTCTAATGGCTGTTATGATGATAAAAGCAGAGTAGAATACTTCAATCTGTATTAAGTGTTGTAGAAGACGACTAAGGTACTAAAACTAGAGCTATACTAGACTACTAAAGGTGTAGGTAGGTATAGGAAATAGGTATAGGTAAGCATAACTACTTAAGATACTAGCACAGACAGATGGCGGTTAATGTAGCTCAAACACTACAGAGTGAGGAGCAGCAACCTAGACGCGAAGTTGCGTTCTACGATTGCCACCATCTCTACCCAGCGCGGAAATTATAGACAATAACCCCCTATATATCTTGGGGAGTCTAACAGTGAACTTTCTATGACTGATATAATGATAGTGATATCAGTGAATAAACATCAGTAATAATTTAATTCACATATTCACCGAATAAAATAGTTCGAATAATATTGCTTCAGCTGCATGTTTTAATGCATCAATAATTTAATCACATCGGTCAGCCTTATTAAATGAACGAAAAAAATATGTAATATACGTGTTTGGAAACATCGAAATGTAGCATCGCGTGGCAATGATCACATAAAAGAGAATTATTACTGATTTGTCTGGCGGTATCGGAACTCAGTAAACCATAAAATATGAATTCGTATTCCGTAATGTGTTTTTTTGGCCATGGTTTTCAATTGCCTTGGGTTCAGGTTATATTGGCCCTAAGTAATTAATTTTGTTACATAAAACTTAAACGAAACAATTATCAATACTATTCTGGAACATGTATAATATTAAGTGAATGCCATAGGTCCTTATTTTATTATTGCGACGCTAGAGCGACTAGCGGCGGTAAGCAGAAATAACGAGACGCGACCGCCAACTAGATGCGTTAGACGGAGTTTATGACGTAGCGTTCGGTTTTGCGCAGTTTAGTTGGCATCGGCCCACCGAACAGTGAACACGCAGAAACTGTTAACGTATGGTTGATATTCTGCTCATTGCCTACTTCAATTATTTTGATTATAGTATCGTTATTAATAAAATAAATTATAATAGTGGTTTGGATTTATCTTACGTTAAGGAATCTTCCGGTATATATATATTAACCTATTACGATATTACTCCAATGATTGATGGCCCTGATAAGTATATGAGAAGTTTACTTATATTGGATATAATAATTTCCCACCACATCTCAAACCTTGACCTGACTCCGTGATAAGTCGTTTAACGTATTTGTATTATGGACGCCAGATAATAGGAGAATCACAAATATACTACTTAACTGCATATATATAACACCTAGACATGAACAATCATATAAATATTTGCTCTGGGTGGGAATTGAACCCACGACCCTTGGCACATATGATAGGTTCCCCACTATCTGTGCTATCAGGCCCGTCAAGGTATATGAGGTTATAAGATTAAGTTAAACAAATAATTAAATAAGCAGCCTGCTTCAAAACTCGTCTACCCGCACAGGAATCTAAAAACTAAAAGCAGATTCAATAAGAGAACCGTCAGAAAAAAACTGGCAGGATATGTTGATGATGATGAAGGTTCCATTAAAACCTAGTAATTAGTGTTATTGGAACCCATACCAGTGGCGACTTCACACTGTGTCAGAATAATGTATGAATTATGTTAATGAATTAGTAACTTTACGAGCAGAGCCCCACGGCTCTACCCTTGGAGGTCCCGTTACCATGAGAACACAGGAATAAAATAAATCTTATATTATTGGGTGCCGTGAGGTACTGGCAGAATAAAATAGTACTTCCCATTGCACAAGTGTCGTAAAAGGTGACTAAGGCAACAGAACTGACAGAAGGCAGTATATCCATCCGCAAACATTACAGCTCAAATGCACCGGGTGGGAATGGGCAGCATAATTTCCGTTGTGATAGCTGCCATCTGCGATTGCCAACACATTTACCCAGCGCAGCAATTATGGGCAAAAAGCCTCCTTTCTTGGGGAGTGGACTTCTAATAGCTGGTATGATGATGATGGTCATGATGATATTATTAGATGATAATGTACTTTATATTTCTAAAAAAAAATTCTTAGTCTATTCGTTGCAAACGCACTATAATATAAATTTTCCCGCATGACATTACATTTTAGGTTCATGAAAGTTGCCTGCCATAGTGAAGGAATTTTTCAAATTGGTCGTATAGATTTTGAGTAGAATCTTAACAAATAAATAAATATTTCCGCTTTATAATCTATATAATATAAAAGTAGAATGCTGAGTTACCGACATACTAATGCAAGGTCTAAACTAAAATAGCTAGAAACTTAAAATTTTGGAGTTTATTTCATGATGTAAAGGTGCTCTATGGTATGATTTTAAAAATCATCTCCTAAAGGGGTAAAAAGGGGGTTTGCATGATATTCATATTCAGTATAAGGAAGTCATTTAACACGTAACTTTATTTTCTTTAAAATCATCCCTTGATAAGTAATAGGAAGGGTGCAAATTAGTATAAAATGTAGAACTGTAGAACTTAAGTTAAGCCGTTAAGTTGTAGAACTTTCATCTTAGAATTTAGTCATGATGAAGTCCATAAAGAAAATCATAATCGTGTACCAATGAAATTTAAAGACCTTGTAACCTAGTACCCCAATTGTGGAAAGCCCATATAAATCATGCAAGGAGCAAGTATGTCGCTGTGGAACAGTGCCATTAATTTCATTATGATAAACGGTTGTGATGTCTAACTAGAGTATGTACAGTCCAGTTGTACATACATCGCGTTATTTACACCGAAGCAGTCACAGTGAGGAACTCTATTTTTGAGTATCATGCCTGCATAATATTTTCTAACATTTACTTTTACTACTGCATAATGAAACTATTCTTTTACAAACATACATACATCACGCTTGTGTCAGATTGGGTAAGCAGAGACTATGGATCTCCACTTGCTATATACCAGAAAAGGAGAAAAGTACCTCCCCCTGTACCAGGTGTTTTAAGAAGCGACTGAATCACCAGAATCGACAGATAAATATTACCCTGTTCTTGGGGAGGCCTATGTTCAGCAGTGGACTTACAATGTCTGATATGATGATAGTTCTCCACTTGCTACAATCTGGGCATACTTCTCTCACTTCCCTTACTCTCATTAGTTCTTGCATACCTGGCCTTTAATACCTCTTCTACTTGGTTAAGGTATATTCACCTAGGTATTCTTATACCAACTCGTCCATTCACTTACACTCAATATATTTGTGCAGTCATTCTACTTTCTTTCTTTAACGGCTTTAAAACGCGGTTTTTTTCACTTTTTGTTCGACGTTATGATTAAATTACGGGATCCGTTCTCAAGAACGTGATTTAAAGCTATTAAAAGAAAAGTTTTATTATAATATGATGAATAGATGGTCTTGACCTTGGTCCGGTCTTGGGGAGGCCTATAAGCCCCCCCAAGGCTTCTCAGACAAATGGGGAAATTTGCCTACAATTAACGCGCTGGGAACGCGTGTTAGCAATCGTAGAGCGCAGCTTTCACGATAAGATTACTGCTACACATTCCTACCTTGTACATTTAAGCTACACAAATTTTAATAGATATGCCGCTATCTGTCGGTTCTGTTACCGATTACTTTTACGACACCTGGTAAAGAGGGATGTCCTATTCTACTCGGCCTACTCATGGACATAATATATAATGATAACATCATATGATTATTACAGTATGGTGTGATAGACAGAAGAGGTCAGTTGAGCAAACTAGTTTACAGTTAAGACCTGTTAGTAGAGGCTTACGTCCTGTGACAGCATGTATTAGAATTAGCAGGCTAATATATTTCGATTATGTATTATGATGACATTTCAAAGGAAACTACGGTGCAGATAGTAAGTAGTAATTCTATCTCGTGGGACCATTGTCGCGGGTTCGATACAAAGAATAAATAAAAATAAGAAACTCACATAACATCTTATGCATTGGCTTAACTAAATTGACAAGATGAGCTCCTTAAAGCACTTGTGTTTCAGACATCAGACACAGAACAAACACATATCAACATAAAAATATTTGTCCTAGGTCAAACCTACAACCTTTGGCGCACAAACAGGATCACTACCGGTGGTAAATATATATATGACCGTTGTGTTTTTGTCCTGTAGTGTGTATGATGTACGTAATAGCTTTAAGCGACTTATATTGGAATCAGATCATAATATTAGATGTTGTATGTGTGAAATGTAAATAAACACAGACACCTTTTTATTATTACATGTTTATTTTTTTTTAGATAGTATATACTGCTCACTATAGATATATAAGATTATGCTGGCAAACCATCTCAAATTTATACATATTCATAACTAGTTTTAACCCGTAGTTTTGCTAGCATGAAGTTCACATAGAAACAGTAGCTACAATTTAAATTATAAATTTTTATACTCCTTTTTTTCTAAAACCTCATGAAGATCGGTTGCGTAGATAAATCGTGAAGAGGTAACTTATATACACTCTATAACATTTATCAAATTAGATAGTTAAGATCGAAAAATTGGAATTGAATAAGGATATCCTGATTAGTGATTCAGATGTGTATGAAACGACTAATGCGAGTGAAGGAAGCGAGAGAGGCACATCAAGATCGTAGCAAGTAAAGATCCATAGTCTCTGCCTACCCTGACGGGTGAGGGCGTGATTAATATGGGTTAATTGATAATTATGAGGCAGATTTTTCTTTCAATACTCAATAATGAAATACATTATAGTGTTTTGAAACGGTATTGGCTTAGATAATATCCGAACGAATAAAACTGAGACGTTGCCTCCTAGACGATGTGAAGAGCACAGGTAATTAGCTCGCATAATTATTTTAAAAGATAACGTCCATGAGGTATTGACAGAATGAAACAGTACCTCCGCCTGCACCAGGTGTCTTAACAGGAGACTTAAGTACAAAAGGCGTGTCTATCCATCCGAAAAATTTTAGCCCAAATGCACAACAGCACTCGGCAATTGCCAACAGATCGACGCTTGCCCAACGCGGCATTTATGGGCAAAATCCCGCATTTTTCGGCGGAGCTGTATCCAGCTGTGGACTTTCAATGACTGATATGGTGAAATTTTCTAAGAACCAGAGTACTATAACCGGTTTATATATACAACAATCATTTAAAACCAGTACACAAACATGGATGGTAAACAATATTGATGCGTATTGTGTTAAGATAGATCGTTTTTTCTATGTGCCCTTTATCTGGCTGTTAGCTGATTGAAGCTAATGTAGTAGCAGAAATTAAGATCAGCCTAAAACCACTCTATTATCTATTGATATCTGTCTGTTATAGTTTTTTTCTGACCGAAGAGCTGGCCCGTGTAATACAATATTCTTACTTATCATCGATCCATGTAGCCATTGGAAGGCTACTGTTGGACTGAATTTTGCCAATAATTGCCACGCTGGGCAACTGTGTTGGCAATCGCAGAGTGCAGCTTTTGACGGTGATGCAGCTGTCTATCCCCACCCTATGCATTTTAGCTACTATCTCGGATTAATATACTGGCATCTGTCAGTTCTGGTACCTTAGTTGCCTCTTACGACACCCGGTATAGGGAGAGGTACTATTCTACTCTGCCGCAAAACCACGGCTCATACCAACTTATTTATAGGATCTATTCCTCATTATTATCATCATCACAGCCATTCGAAGTCTACTGCTGGTTATAGGCCTCTCCAAGAAAAGGGAAAATTTTACCCATAATTGCCGCGCTGAGCAAGCGTGTTGGTGATCGCAGATTGCAGCTTTCTGTAGCATTTGAGCAGCATTTTTGGATGGATGTACCGCCATCTGTCGGTTCTCGTCGCACACAGAAGGTGGTACTATTTTAATCTGCCGGTTCCTTAAGGCTCCATTATTTATTAATTGAAATGGGCTCAATATTGCGTTAAATGAGCTCGTAAACTAGCACAGAGACTATTGCATTTAGACAATACCTAATACATGGGGAGGTACTATTCCACTCTGCCAGAACGTCAAAGCAATGAACCTCACGGCGAATTTGAAATAGTAAAATTGTAACTTTTCCCATTGTAGAGATTCTATTAATCTATTTTATTTCTGGTGTACTTTTTATTTTATAAAATAGCGATTTTATTATAAATAGTGAACGCGTAAATTTAAGAAAAAAATACAAGCTAAAAGTAGGTTCTGATACGCTGCAGTGTGAGTGGCGGCGGTCAGGTAAGCAAGCTGGCTTATCGCTCACCCGACAACTCTAGATTTATGTGCAAACTTTATCTTTCCGCTGTGCACGTCCGCGCGGATCGGTGGAGCGATGTTCTAGATCCTATTTAACTGATGGTCAATTTAAACGGTTGGTTATATGTCTCAACGCGAAACAATAGTCTGAATGACGCGAACAGTGTGAATGACGCTCAGTGCGTATCCTAGTTAACTGGTATATTCTAACTAGTAGTAGACTTCTAACTAATAATAATAATAAGCCCTTTACTATTATATTTATTATAAAAATCTCTCTATAATCTCATGGCTCCTCTTAAGTATAGGCCTCCTCCAGTGTCCTTCATTTGTTTTTACCGTCAGCTGTTTTTAACCAAACCTTTCTTGACACTTTTAGAATGCCAATGAACCTATTAATTTTTGGTCTACCTTTTTGTCTTTTACCATCAGGGCCATTCCATTTTGTTTCTCACTTTGGCCATCTACATCAGAAGAGCGAGTAATAAGCCAGTTTTCATTTTAGATGCCATGCGTATTTCAGTTTGTCTATTAAATTAGTTTTCTCAATTATGCTTTTGGCTATTCTGTTTGTTTATGATCTTGATGCCAAGGATGCTTCTCTTTTTAGCTCTTTGGCACGAACGGATTTTTTTCAAAATGTTTCTTATTTTAAGTAATACTAAACTTATAAATTGTAGATGTCTTTGATGTTAAGTAATTAGTATTAAGTAATCGGCAGTGTAGAAAAGTACCTTCCACTGTATCAGGTGCTGTAAGAGAAGACCCTGATATAAGGACCGGTAGTGGTATATCCATCTTCTGCTACTGCGTAGTTCAAATGCACAGTGGATGAATAGCAGTATCCCTGTTGCGAAAGTTGCACTCTCGAGAATACCAACACGCTTGCCCAGCTCGGCAATTTTCGGAACATTCCCTTTTCTTGGGGAGGCCTATGTTCAGCAGTAATCCAATGACTAGTATGATGAAGTCTGAATTATATTTTTTATGTCACAATAAAGATCTTTCTCACTCATCTCACCTGTATCGCATTGGGTTTAGGCAGAGACTATGGATCTTCACTTGCTACCATCATGGTACTTGGTCTTGCTACACTCTCGTTTATTCTTTGTACTTCCCACCTGGCCCTTCCAGGTAAATAACCAGGTAGAAGAGGCATTAAACTCTTCTACCTGGTTAAGATATGTTCGCCTAGTTCGTCCTATGCCAACTCTTTCATTCATTTCCGCTCTATATATTCGTGCAGTTATTCCACTTTCATCCATCTTCTATCTCTCAAATTCGGACCATACATATCTCGAAGTGCTCTCATTTTAACAGAATTTATTATTTTTGGTTGCTTTTACTATACCTAACATTCACTACTATATGTAAGTGTTGGAACCAACAAACCTCTTTGAACAACCAGTCGAGCCCTTTTTAAAACATTTTGGCTACCCATAAAAGCTCATTATTATAATAAATATTACCGTACTCAAACTCGAGTTATGTTATTGTATGTATATTACTCGAGTTATGAGTTATGTTTTATTTATTATTTACATATTAAAAGCACATTTTGAATCGTCAAAAATGTATTAAATAAATTAATTATATTTCCAAAATCGAAAGTATACTACAACTACTACTACTAGCTTATGTACTACTGATAATATATCTGCAGAGACCAGACAGGTTTTTACACTAAGTTTATTGCAAGTTCATTGCACGATCCACCCGAAAAGAACCTGCAAGAAAGTGACTAAGGTTGTGACTAAGGTTCCATCTATATCAAGTAATTAGTGGTAACGGAATCCCAACCAGTTATACTTAGACACATAATTAAATTACAATAATATGATATACAATAATCTAGATTCTATACTCTTTATATTTATAACACTGATGACTCTACAATATCATAAGTGTTACCTTATATTGAGAAAAATTACCTACTCTACTTTTTTAATATTTACACGTTCACTTCTCATAACAAAACTACTCTTTTAATACTACATTTTTTGTTCTTCTGATGTAACCAAAACGGTAAAAAAATAATTAAACCACAATTCAAAACCGTTAACAGTAATTATACTGCCTGCAACAGACGTGTTTTGAAGTTTAGTCTAAGTTTATTGCAGGTTCTTAGTAAAACTTCTCTCACCATTGTTTAGTTCAAAATTACACATCACATATTTTTGTGAAAAAATCTTACATAAGTAAAATTTTGACTAGCTAAATATACCGAGCTGTCTTCATGGAGAAACTTTAATGGTTGGCAAAGTGATCTGTGTACTTTTTTAATTTAACTGCGGTTAAATTTCAGTGTTGTATGAACCGGCCTGCCTTTATTTGCAAAGTATTTAGAATATTTTGTGTAGGAAATGCAACTAGGGATGGGGTTGTGTTGAGGTTGCTTTAGCTTTTTTTACATAATTTATTTTTTCTTTATAAACTTTTATACGAAACGGTAGAGAATGTTAAAATTATGCTCTATAAGGTAGATCTCATATAAAGGTCTTCTGCATCGGTACCTCACTCTCACCTACTTCTACCGCCAAATGTTCTATGTTTCTACCGCAGTGTTCGCATTGCTGTGCTCCGATGTGAGGGGTGAGAGAGACATTGAAATTACTGGGTACTGTGACATAGTACATAACATCTTCAAGTCACCAGAGTGGTATGGCGCTACTGATATAATTATGGAATTCCGAGCATCTATAGGTTGCAGTGACGCTAGCAAGCGGCCTGTATGCATATTTATTGACCTGATCTAACAAAAAAAATTTGATTATAAATATTCTTAAGTTTATGAATTACTCTAATCTCAAATGCACACCAAACCACGTCGACGACGCCAAATCACGTCTTATCTTTTAAATGGATTTTGATGAAATTAAAAATTTTGCACCAAAGATGTATTTTTTTAGACCCTAGGAAACCATACCGGATACCGGCTCAGTATTAGTATCTTCCCGTGTACCAGGTATCTTAAGTGATACCGAAACCGACAGATGGCGGTATATCCACCCATTTCTCTTATTATATATATAAATAATGTTTAAGTGTCTGTTTGTAATATCAAAGTAACATTATGTGTTTTAAAATTTATAGTATAAGATATAAAAGTATATACGATACGTATAACAAAAATAAACGTTTTCGTTTTTTGTCTGTCTGTTTAAGGTAAACACCAAAATGGCTGAACCGACTTTAACCGGACTTTCACTAGTAGATAGCTGGTATTATAATGAGTATTTAAGCTGATTATATTATTTATTATTAATCTCCGAAAAGCTGATTAAAAAATAAATATATGTCAAGATCAGTTTTGAATGGAACCCAGAAATTTGGACGGAAAATAGTGTCACCCTAGAACAGGAACAGGAACCTCCTACGGTAACAGGATAACATTTTGGTGTAGACCCGGAAAAAATTGTACCTCTACTAGGTATACTCGTAAAACAAAGCCACTCCCTGTTGTTTGTCCTTATGTATACTTAGTTATTGAAAACGGAATATGTTATTTTTTAATAAGTATTATTCAATAGAAATATTTATATCTTTAGTGCATGCGTAATAAAACAGTGAAACATTATTAATTATAGAGATTTTTAATGTGATTCGTAAATAAACACAGTTTTTGCGCTTACATTGCAAACGCTGGCTGATCCTGACGTGATAGAGCAATGTAATGTACTACAGTATTTTACACTTTAACAAGATCTACAAGAAAATAAGTTACGGTATATCTCATTCTCTTAACCCACCCACAATAGGTTAAAGCCTATTTTATTATTATTTTTTAGGAAAAAAATACAATATTTATAATGTGGCATAAAAACTACATATCACCCTAAATTTTCACACCTCTATCACCAACCCCTATTTTATAATAGTTGTTTTAGTAATTTAATCATTTTATATGATTTATATGATAGAACAACGTTTGCCGAGATAGCTAGTTTAATGTAAAATATTCATATTACATCAGAGCATAGTCGAGATTGCGACGAAGCGTCACTAAAGCTCGTTCGGCACCGATTCATTCTCTAACTTTGGCAATAGCATCACGTATAGATAAGCTAACGATGTTGTTAAAAGTTTTCTATCTATGCATTTGAGTGTTGCTTTTGGAGTTTAAATAGATTTCAAAGAAGCGAAGCGAATATTGCAAGTTACCTTTTTATTTAAATTTTTCACATCAATAAATACGACTTTAAACTAAAATTGGTTATCAGTTGACTATCAATAAAAAAAATAAAACAAGGCAAACTTAATTACAACTAGATAAAAAGAAAAAAGTATTGATTGAGCTCCACCTTCGTCAACTGTAATGTAAATATCAAAGTTTGAGTTAATTGAGGCATTGAAATTGTGCATGTAGGTAATGCAAAATTAATGACTACAACAAGAGTTGAATCAGTGGGAATTATTGCAGCATCATTGCTTTTTGCAATTAAGAGTTGCTTTAAAGTGAACCTCATGGTTAACTTAAAAAAAACTGATGATTGATTCTCATTCGACCATATAGTACGATATAACAGTACGATACAATAAAAAGAATGCGCTAGAACCTTTGACATTTCTATAAGATACAAAAACTATAACTTGATAGCCTTTATTAATGCCGTCAATAAATGGACGGGTTAAATTTTTAGAGCTCTAACAAGTAAATTACTTAATTTACTTGTTACAGCGGTAGTTAACCAGATAAAGCGTTTTTCCTTCAAGTATACTTCATTCGTAAGTAATCCCATTGCAAGCACTTTCAAATCGTCAGTAAAATTTATAATAAGTGAATTAATAAAAGTAACATTAGTATACAAATAAGGCAGTGATTATATACAATAATAGGTAGTACAGGCCCTGTTGACTTAAGGGATCATAAAAGTCATCTAGCACATAGATATTTAGTAAAGGCCTAACTTAAATTAGTCTGCCGGCACCAGAAGAGTCTAAAGGTGCAAGTTTATTACGCGTCCCACCAGAAAGGAACCTGCTCCACCTAGTTGGTGATAATGAAACCCCTACTGATCAACAAACTATAGTCTTAAACCTATGAGCAGTTTCTCATTGTAAATCATCAGGGTGCTTATTAGAAACTGACATAATTTAATAATAAAATGTCGGGCTGGATGGTGGATATGGTAGTGATCCTATCTTGTACGCCAAAAGTCATGGGTTTGATCCCAAACAACAAATACACAAGGACAAATATTTATATTTGTAATATTAGTATATTAGTACAATATTTGTGATTTCTTTGTAGCCAGATGTTTGTAGGTTAATGAATGAGATATTGTCGGAATTTATTATATTTTATTATAAATACATGGTCAATTTCCATGTTTTTAGACATTGAGACGCGATTTCTTCAACTCTAAAATGTATACATATGCATAATATTAAAATGAATATATTTATAAAATGATAAAACTAGTCTGTAGGTTGCAGTGACGCTTACTATCACGCGGACTGTATACCTGTTTGTCAACATTCTTTTTTCTAACATTAACAGCGTTGGTTCAAAATTCTGACTATATTAGCTTCTCCTTTTAAATATCTTTAACTTCACTACTAACACCAGACAGGTTTTTAAGCTAAATTTACTGCATGTTCATTTCGCAAGCTATCAGAAAAAACCCACAAAAACCGGCGGTAATAAATGTTCCATTTACACCGAATGGTTAGCATTAATTAAACTTCTACCGGTGTCTATACTAACATAAATTAAACCTACTCAAGTTTTACTTTAACAAAGAACAGTAAGAGTGTAATAATTTTTGTAAGCTGTCATATATCTTGCTTGTATTGAATAAAATTGATATTCGACACTGCTCCAAGGCTTTATAGATCTAATAATAGGAGGCAGTGAAATTACCGGGTAAAATGTGATATATTATCTTCACGACGCGGGGGGCACACTTATGATTGCGATTATGCTTGTTTGTTGACTTCTTAATATAAAAAAATAGTTATAGGTATGATCACGAATAGACTCGTACCTCTACCTATTTTTGCAATATTAACGAAATGTGTGTACATTTCATAATTAATTAAAGTGAAAGGTATTTTTTAATTTATTTATTACATGTGTTCCACCAATCTTTTTTTATAGATCGGAGATGGAGGTGCTTATATATATAATTAACTAACGACATAACTTATGAAATTATGACTATATAAATGTGGAGACTGAACCCACGACCCTTGGTGCACCAGATGGGATCAATAACATCTGCGCCATCGGGTCTGTTATAAAATAATGGAGTCCGTATTCAGCTGTTATTTTTCCTTTATCACCGTGTTGCACTTGGTTTTTTATTTGAAAGACCAACAGCACTATGAAATATGATAATAAGATTACTAACAATGGGCAAAAACATTTACACGATTAAAAAAATTCCTAAATAGTTTAGGACAAACATTAACAATCATAATGTTATTCTGATATTTTTCTCTATTTTTTATGAATATTTATATTTTTTAATTCTCAAATGTTGATTCAATCATTCATTAAATGCCAGGATATCCTTACTAAAACCAGAAATTTATGAGTACGGATGTATTCATAAATTTCGGTGTGTTATTTACAAGTGTTTGATGCTTATTAGACTTTTAAGCCGAAACAACTGAACAGATCTGGATTAAATTTTGCACAGGGATTATTGATAATCTTAAGTAACAAAAAGGCTGCTTTTGAAACGGCTTTAACGGGATACGTTTCCGTGGGATCAAACTAATTTATTTTTTTTCTTTTTTGCATACCATGACTTCTAGGAATTACATACGAGTATATATACTTTTTCCCGTAATAACAGAAAATTCTCAAGAATGAATTAAAAAGAAAAGCCTTTTCGGATAAAGTTACGAGCGAAAAACTAGTCTTAAATATAGTAGTAAAAAATCTCTCCGTCTCTCTCTCTTTTTAATATTTACGCGTTAACTATTCAACTTTAAAACGCGTTCTTTTCTGTACAAATATCAAATAATTTTCAGCGATGTTAACATATAGTAATCTATATACTCAGCTTCTTCTTTGATATATGTATATATATATATAAAAGGCCAAGCTGACTGACTAACATATAAACGCAGGCCCAAACTATAATCTCGGTAAAAATAATGCTGCATGCGGAGACAGTTTCGTAAATGAAACATGGTAACTTGCAGTCTGCTTGCAGTGATGACATTATGTCACGTGGACCGCAGACAAATGACCATCACGAAATGCGACGTTGCCGCTCTACCTTGTGATACATTTGTTTGTATGCAATGCGGATAATCGTCACTCCTGAATCTGACGTGCGGTTTATGTGAAGAGCAGTTCTTTGTTTTACTTCATCGTGTAAGGTTGATGTTATCCCTCTATCAGACAAGCCGGTGGATGTCCACAGTAGAGCATTGGCTCCTCAAGGAACGTGGAAACGTACTACACATAACTATTGCACCTAAATGCTACGATTTTCGTAGCACCTCAACATCGTAGTATAAATTTCCTCTTTTTCGAAATGGATGTCTCTAGATGGCGTCGCCAGATTTAGTTTAGACTATGGTTACACTATGTAGCAAAATACTTAACACTTTTAGTCGTGAGACAAAATGTATAGGATTTTTGTAAAGGGTCATTTTCTAAAGGTTATAAACTAGTTTTGAACACTAGGTGACTACGTGGTATCTTACAAAAGTCGGCTACGCACATAACAATAAACACTGTCGCTAAATAACAGTGCTCGTGCACAATTACTGAGTATTTTGACATTATATTATGATACAAACGATCGTTGTAAGAATTTGCCTCAAGTCTATTCACAAACAACTAATTATAAATAAATATGCGGTATAAAAAAATAGAACTGAGATTTCAAAACCGACAGACTGTGATATATCTATCTAAAATTGAGTAGTTTAAGATAATAAACCAATTAATTAAGCAACATGGTTTTTTCTGCAGGTAAATAGACCTTTTTCAATAGCCAGCTGCGTATCTTACTTTGACATATTTCTACCGCCAAATACCAGTATTCGCGTTGCTGTGTTTTGGTTTAATTGGTATGAGAAGGAGTAAAACTGCTGGGTAATGTGACAAATTCAAGTCACAAGGTTGGCAACGCACTATTAATAGATATCTTTGTGATATTACGAGTGTCTATGGGCTGTGTTAAACCTTACTATAACGTGGTCTGATTGCTAGATTGTCGACTTGGTTAAATAAAAAAAATATTATATGGGTATGTTTAACATGAACATGTTTTTTGGCCAATGTATTGGCAACCATTTTAAAATACAAAACATTTCTTTGTAAATGGTAAGAAAACCGTTTTTTGTAAATCGTTTAAAATTACGAAGTTATTTTATTTTTAAATTTATTATGAACGCATTACTATATTTAAGAAATATATTAACTACAGGATTAAGTAAATAATGATTTTATTAGAAAAATCTAGGAGACCTTTAATAAACAGTAAACGTTTTTTTATCTGATATGGTGATTATAATGATCACTCAAGTTAAACAAGACAGCTGAATAAAGGTTAGCCATATAAATCGGCTCACACTTGACCATTTTTTTGTCCAATATAGTAACCTCGAGTCAGTATCTAAATCGGACTAAACTTGCACCTGGATTTATGCCAAGACTTTATCACAGTAAGTAACAACCTAGACCGATTCGCTTCCTAAAACACTAACTGTAAATCTAGCCAAACACAACCTCACGTGCACTGAATAAACAGCTCAATTTATAGATGGATAAGGATGAGAATTCGATATCAACAAATTATTTAGGTCGCACGAAATTTATGACATTGTCCTGTTTCTAGATTTAATATAAGGCAGGCTAGTTATTATGTACACAAAAGTCCAATGACCTTGATGACCTGTCTCATTTGTAGAATAACAGGTAATGAAGGCAAAATACGACCAAAAAAAAATATGCCTCACATTTTATCTGGGCTACCCCAACTGTTATACTAATTAATTTGTAAGCTGATTACAATAATTCCATCGTCATCATCATTGATGGTGATGAAATATATAACTTATGCAGATATAAATATTTTCCTTTCTTACTCCTTACATAATATTCTCTTGATACACGAGTGTTAATTGAATGTTGATCATAAAGGATTTTTTTGAAGATATCTACAATTTGGTCAGCGTATGATATTCGATAAGAAGGTTGAAGCGGCATTGGATACGGCACTTAGCATATATTATTGATGGATGATGTAATCGTAACGTTCTGGAATAGAAAAAACGTTCGGGCTAGCGTAGTATAAACCGTCTCTCCTCAAGGTGGACCGACGATCTGTATAAAACCACAAAATCACGCTGTACGCAGGCTGTATTAGACAACAAGGTCCTTTACTAATCAATCCATGTCCCTAATCATCATATGAGCCATAAGACGTCTACTGATGGACATAGGCTTCCCCAAGTAATGTATGTATGTCCTTTACAGTTACTAATTTTAACCGTTTTTTTTAATTATACCAAATCGAAAGACAATTATCCAGACTGCCAGGAAGGGTTACTGCAGGCTTTAGACTCTCGTGATATCACAAGGATATCATTAGCACGTTAGCATTCCATCAGTAATTTCACTGCCGCTCTCAGCTTTCAAACCAGAATACAGTGATGCTAAAACAGCTATTTGACCCATTTGGTACCAATTTTGGTCTATTACATAAAAATATTTGTAATTCCTTTGTTTTATTTCTATAGATTCAGTGCTAAATTATTTATATATTTCATTGAAATTGGTTGAGTTATTTTATTAAAAGTGTTTGTTTTTTTAAAGCAAAAGAACCTTAAAATTTATTATTTATGTAAATTACTTCATCTACTTATCTTTCTAATTAGGTTTTAGTTGGCCATGTGTAAATTTTACTGTGCAATTTCATAATATTAGTTTTCAAAGTAATATAAATCGAGGCTTTTGTTTAATTGAAATTTTATCTGTGATATTATCTTAGTTCATGTGAAATTATCTTATATTTAAATATTTTACAGGGTTAACACATTTATTATTTACGAAAAATAACCTCTCTAAGAACTCAAAATCCCAACTTATATTATAAATACTTAACCAATCTTGGCATCCACTATAAATCTAGTTGGGAGTACAGAAAAGGACCTTTTACGCGAAAATATTTTCATTTGAGTAATGGTAAACGGCAATGTAGAATTAAAAAAATCAATAGAGGGCGCTGAGCTATTTGAAAATGCACTATTGGATAAAAACTTATCTAATCTAATTATCCTAATCCGATTTCAACTTTACGATCTCAACTAACTTGTATCATAAAATGTTACAAAGTGTGTTTGTTCCTTACCTCTTCACGTTTTATTTACTTAACTGATCATCGTGAAATTTTACAAAAGATATGTATATAAGGTAGTTAGAGATTAAAAATAAATAAATTGTGTTAAAACAGTTGGTTCGTTCTTAAATATAGTTAAACGCAGATAAGTGTTAATTTAGATAAGTTGTTTTAAAAAAGAAATTCGTAATCTATGTCATTTAAGTATCATCATACTTAACGTTGAATAATGTCAGCAAATTTCCTAGATTGATTGTAATCAGAGAATGAAAGACCAAAATTGCTGAAGCCTAACGGTGTAGCTTAAAATGAGCGTCAGTCAGTTACAAAGAGCTATGTACTGGAGGAATACTGGTGCTCCATAACATACAGGAGTCTAATGGATCCCAAAGTACTCGAAGATCGTAAACATAGGCGTATTCGATGGCGATCGACCCACTCCAAGTATTATGGACTAACAGAACCAGAAAAGGTCATAATCAACAAAATGATATTACCGGGGATCCCTCCCCAAACGACTTTTGCGCAGCACTGACAGATTGGATGCAAGACATAAGAGACGAGTGGTTTGAGAGGTAACTAGGTTTTAGTAAATGAGGTACCGACGGTGGAGAATAGTACCTCCTAGAGTATAGTACTACTGCATCAGATGTTGTAAGAGGCGACTAATGTACCAGAAATGACAGATGGTGGTATTTCCATTCGAAACAGTGCATTTCAAATGTACAAGGTGGAGATGAGCAACAGGATGTCCGTCGCGAAAGCTGCGGTCTGCGGTTACCAAAATGCTTGCCCAGCACGGAATTATGGACAAATAGTCTCTTTTCTCTGAGAGCCTACATCCAGCAGTGGACTTTCAATAGCTGGTATGATGATCCTGATGAAAGTAGAAAATATTTATACAATTATTAGGGTATTCATATATTTTAGATAAAAAAAAATGCAGCGAAACAATAAATATATCTCTTGTCATTTTGGGTATTCCGTGATTCCCGAAATCTTACACCAGGAGACATACATTCTTACAACAAAAAGCCGGGTCAGTCCTACTTGGAGCCCAATCTAGACATTCTATACATTCTACTGTACAATTATAGTTTTTTTAAACATGAATATAGTAAAAAGAAAAACTATACATTTTTATACCTATGTGCCGTGAGGTACCGGCAGAATAGAATAGTACCTATCACTGCACCAGGTGTTGAAAGACACAATTAAGGTACCAGAACTAACCGATGGTGGTATATCCATCCGAAACAGTGCAGCTCAAATGCTAAGGACGAGAATGGGCAGCAGCATCCCCGTCGCGATAGCTGCGCCCTGCGATTGTCAACACACTTGCCCAGCATGGCAAATATGGGCATAAAACCTCCTTTCTTGTAGAGGCTTATGACTTCCACTGGCTGGTATGATGATGATACATTTTTATATTTTTTTTTAACTTTTTTATACATAATTGATTTTAAGGAATCGTATTGCATTGTTTAATGTTTTCACTTGCTTTTTGGTAATCTATTTCATAACAATAAGCCGTTTGGATGCATTGTATCGTATATAACGGTTAACCTCACCTCACTCTGAGCAGACAGTCTTTTCAACAGACTTGTCACGTAGGTCATAAAAAAGCTTTACCTTAAACTAGTCTTTTTCATCAGATGGGTCTTAATAATTGGGTGCATCATCAACATCACTATCGCAGCCTTAAAACTACCTGATGGATGTAGTCCTCCCTAAGAAAGGGGGAATTTGCCCATAATTTTCGCGTTAGGCAAGCGTGGTGGAAATCCTCTAATGGATCTGCTACATAAAAAAATACATAACTACGATACTTCCAGTACAGCTTGAGTGTAATATTCAAATGTTTAGTAGTACTAAGGCATTTGTTTCTTAAAAGTTTCAAATCGCCGAATTCTATGTCTTAACCCAAATACGGGGCCAAGCGACATCATTATCTGCCCAACACAAGCGTGAGATTAGAGTCGATTTCATTATATTTTTCCGAGGGATTTCTTCCTCGGCCGGGGATCGACGGCTGGAAGTAATGCGTCCCGCTTTCTTTTAGCGGTGCCGGGCTTGACTTTACGAGTATTTTGGAAAGCGTTAATTGTAGCCTAAATATATTTCTACGAAAAATCTTTAGGGATAATGATCTCATCTTTAAATTTCTTATTAGAGTAAATTTAATCAAAAATCTCTAAATATGCGAAACAAAATGTTTTTTGTGGAGTTTGGCTGTTTAGGATTTAGAGCCACGGGCCCGACGGCTTCTTAGGGACAAATATAGAATAACTCAGGCATCAGTTTAAGTATTATTGTAGTTACGGATTTTTTGTTATATTGTTATAGCTACTAGCGCCATCAATTGGTATTATTTGCAGCTCATATATGTACTTAGTCTTAATGTATAATTTGAACATCTTACCTTAAAAATATGTTAACAACGACATTAAAAAGACCCCATTGAAACTTAGAAGGAAGGAATAAAAAATAAAATGTCTTTAAGGGCTTTCAAGATGGATGTGTATTTGCTCCACTTAAAATTTGTTTAACAATTAGTTCACTACCCGTATTCAACGGCCTTTTTGTGCTTTTTACTAGATCGGATTGTTTATATATAAAAATATATAAAGTATGTGTATATATATATATATATATATAAATATACAGAAACAAATATATGTATATAATACAGTTAAAACGTATTTTTTGTTCGAACTCTTTCTCCCTAGTTATAACTAGGTTTTACTTAACTCGTACGTTTAAACTAGAAATACCCAGTTAAAACTACTGTGCGGTTACCAAACTTTTCTTTCAATAAATCAATTGTGGCACGAGACAACAATTTGAAATTGGACCAATCATCTTTGCACATTATGATTGTTTATGTGATGAATGAAAAACTCGGAAGTCTTCAGAGATAATTACTGCCGTAATGATTCATCACTCTATATATATATTTATCTATTTATATATTTTTGTGCAATAAAGTTGAAAATAAATATTTATAATTATTATAACTCATTAATATGGCAGTTATATTTATTGACGTATCCATTCAACCAAAAGTGAACTTTATTGCTAAACTAAATTCGTTTATAAAAATCGGGATCAACCCACTGAATCTACGTCTTGAATGGAAATTGTGAGGTTTAAATTTTATATATTGTAAGCACGGGAATTGAGATTTTTTGGACAAATCTTTCATAAAGTGGATGAACACATATCTAATTCCCGTAATGGGATGACTGATGCAGGTCTTCTTTTACGCTTTACGCAATAGCAATAACTTCGTCTGTACGCACTGTAAGACGTTTTTGTGCAGGCATCAAACTATTCATGTTGATATACTAAGCAAAACTAAATATCACTTGACAGCTGACAAAATGGCCGCCATTTAAAAGTGTTGTCATCTTTGTAAATATATATTTTTGATACAATATAAATAGAATATACAATATTAGTATAAATATCCTTTCCAAGCAAATATACATCCCCCTTCTAAATACCAAACAATAAACAAATAACGATTTTGAGTTCACAGCACATTATTAAGAGTTTACTTTCCCGTGCCGCTGTCTAAATCTTCATAATGCCATTTATCCATCCTTCCATCCAGTTTACCTCGCCAAAAGCTACTATTTGTCGGTAATAAACATCCTTAATTCTTTAAGGCGTCACTTTCAAACGTCTCTGGTCCATCGTTACCATTTTTCGTCATTTAACTTTATCTCGTCTCTTTATTTTAATAATTTCCTTTTAGACCCTCCGCCTTTTCACTTCTTCGGACGTTCCGAGTGGCTTTTAATTTTTTTTTTTTTTATCTCGGAGAGCACAAATTGTTCCGGCCAAAGTTCGTTAACCTATTTTTTTTTAATTGCCGCTTTTGTGATGACGAAAATAAATGGCAGTATAAATTTTGACAGGTGTGGTATGTCAGGGAGTTTTTGAAGCAATTATACGTGATGAATGTTTAATTAAATGATACGTGATATAGGCCCATGTCCAGTAGTGGACTTTTAATGGCTGGTAGCTGGTATGATGAAATATAATGAAGCTAGCTCTTTGCCTGCAACTTTCTTTGGACTTCATTATATATTGCATCATTTTGTCGTTCTTTAACTGATAAGTAGTTTAGCTATACAGCCAGTAGAGCAGAAAAGTATCACCCTCCTAATGGAAACCATTTGATCAGGCCTAATAGGCTGCCAGACCACACAAGTAGTGAGCGTTCCGATGATATCGTATCATAAATAAATAAATACGTTGACCAGACTCCAAGATAAGTAGTTTAAGCATTTGTATCATGTATAAGCAGAGGTAATAAAAATATAATAAACAGAACAAAAAACAAATATTCATTACATACATATTTTTACTTGGAGATTGATACCACCTTTTACTCACAAGATAGGATCTCTACCATCTGCACCATCGAGCCCGTCACTTAAGATGATATAAAAGCAAATATGTCTGTCTAAGTATATTTTTAGTATTCATTATTTTTGTTTTCTTACTCTAATTAAACTCTTTAACAATTAAACGTCTAGAAACAAAGGTAATAATACTATTTTAATTCTACTTAAAAATATAAAAATATGATACTATTTTAACGGCTTGACAAAGGAGTTTTTCCTTTTTTAGGTTCAACGTTTCAGTTTCCTAGCGGGATCTTCACAATGGTTACATTCAGTGGTTGCATACTAGATGTTGTAGACATATATAATTTGAGTAATTGCTAGAAAATATGAGAACCCATGAAATAAAGACAAATAAGATTTCAATATGATGAAATGAATTTTGAAGCTTAATCCTATGCATAGGCGTATATAGAGAGGTGGCTGGGTAGGCCACCACAAGATGGTCTTCTGTCCACCCCAGGATGCTGGGCTTCCAACTCAAAAAGTTGCACATTAAGTGTCGACTGCATGAGTGAGTGCGTTATCGCATCACCTATATTATGTTAGAAGCCACTGACCCAGGTCCCTCTAAAAAAATAACCTTAGTTAATCCAATAATCCTATGGCATTATAAAAAATATTTCAATTACTTCTTCAGTAGAAATACACGCAATGTCACTCAAATGCTCACGGCATGAAATTAAAATGTTCCCCGACGTAGATAATATTATTTTGTCAAAATATGTAGCCAATTATATTAGGTCCTTACATATTGGGATTTTATACGAGATGAGTATTTTTTTGTACAATATATTTAATTGATCAAAGTATGTTGACCGTTGTTATCTATACACTTTTGCTATCTCATTCATTGATACTTTTACTTAATAAACCATGGAAGCTTGAATCAATAAACTCTTTTCAAGTGGTTTCAACTGCCACGTCAGAGCTTAAACAAGTTGCCCAATTCAAAATGGTAATCTATTCGAGCAAGGTCCAGGGAGTACGTTGGATGTCGCAGACATTCCAATTGTAGCTTTATGTGCAGTATGTGATTTTGCGTTGTCATGAAGCAGCAAACCTTGGTAGAGAAAACTACGTTTTTAGTTTATATCGTTCACTCATCTTACGGCTATAAATAGGCCGATTCCTCTCTCTCTTTCCGAGGAGATGCCGGAGCTGTAAGGTGCGCTCTCATCCCGATCTACTTGTATACGTCTCCTCAGGGTCTCCCAAAATTGCTGGGTAAGAGCCTAGAGCGATTGACCAATCTCGGTTGTTTAGCTGCCAGATGTTCCTTCATGTCGTTCAAATGTTTAGTCATACTATATAAATGCTGTAGTGAACGACAGCGGCGCCAGTCCACCTATCACTCACTAATAACTTTTACAGTAAATTTTCGGCTAGGGCAGGATTTGGTTGGGCCTGCAGGGTTCAGCCATTTTGAGGAGCACTTCAAAATATTGTACTATATTCATTTTTCATCATAAGTACCGATTCTATTTAAAACCACCACATTATTGTATCGGTTGAGCAAAGTATAACGTGTTTGCAAATTTGTTTCACTCAATTCATAAAGTATCCATCGATCAAGTTTTTCTACTTTTCTAAGACTGCAGCTATCCGAAGTACTTTGAAGAGGATCCACGTCCACAACAAACTCCAATTCTTTATTTTCACTTTGGTCTCCGTCCGTTCAGGGGCTGTTTCTGAAGGTCGAAATTTCAAGAAAGAAAATGATGAAACCAAAAACATTCCGTGCTTTTTTTCGCCGTACACATCTTTCGTCGTACAATCCTTCTAGCTGTTTCTGCAGCACTGGTGTCACGGTAGAACTCGTACTTTTAATATAATATGTCATTAAACACTACAACTTATTACACAAGAAAGTGTTATTAACAAAACAAAAATGAATTTGACATTACAAAAGAAACCACAATTCGAATCATCATTATTATATTTACTATAATATAATATTTAATATATATAATATTGAATATAAAATTCACTTTTGGACGTAGGTCACCCTAAGGTAGGGCGATTTTGGCCCATAATTACCAACTGGGCGGACGTGGTGGCAATCTCAAAGTGCAAGTTTAACCTTGTAACATTTCAGCTGCGCTATTTTAGATGGATATACCACCCTCCGTAGGTTTCGGTACCTTAGTCGCCTCTTGCGACACCCAGTACAGAAGAATGTACTATTCTACTCTGCCGGTACCCTGCGGCATTTTAAATTCTCCGTAGTTTTATTAATAGTTATGCATTTTACGCTTGTGTCAAATTGTGAATTCCGCTCTAAAGGCACGGGCTTAACCATGGACTGTAATTGGCTTGATCTAGCGTAAGACACGGCCGCGGTTTCAGCTGCGCCGAATCTGCAACGTTTGCTCGTCACGAGATATTCACACTTCTATTCCTCGCCCACTGAAATTCACTCAACAAGAGTGAAACAAAATATGCCCTACTATAATAGCGTAAGGATTAAATTTGATTGCTGTGAGAGTTAAGTATGAGTTTCAGTTAGAACCTGAAGTGTGAAAAATTGTTCATTCCGAATATCGAATCAATTTATAAATAGAAGATGGTTTATTATCCAACTAAATTATTGATCAGATAATATACAACTATAATACTTAAAACTGTCAGAATTGTTTAAATAAATCTAATTTTATTACAATTTATTTTATTTTATATACAATTCCCGTAAGAATAATAAATACAATAAAAATGGTAAGTAACTACTATAAATAATATAAAAGAGATATCGGCAATAATCGTTATCAGGAACTTACAATCCAAATTAAATAAAAGATACATTTGAAAATTATACAACCTTAATCCTAACTTTGCACACCCATTTTATCCCTTTAGAGATGATAAGACAAATAACTTTAAAAACAGTAGCTATATTCTAACTTAATACCCCCGTTTAACATTTAAAAAAATAACTAAGTAAGGCTTAGTTGCACCTTTACATTATAAAAGTCCTAAAAATTGCTCTTATTCTGTCATTTATTTCCGTTCAGAAAAAACCGCACAGACTAATTTCAATAGCCTAGTATGCCTATGTATCTTTTATTATCATTACCACACCTTTTTTAATTATCAAGTCCTTAACGTTTTTGACAATGAACCGTTCTCAAACTTGAGACCAAAGCGTGCTTCTACATTATATATAACCTAGAACCAGCTTTGTCTCGGAATTACACTGCTGACCAAACCTGCTGAGTTAATTTGAGCTAAATCTAGACTGCATTTCGTATTACCTAACTTAATTAAGTCCAGTTCTAGATTAGCCACACAGCTTGATTATTTAATAAGGTACCAACTCTAGCAGAACTTTTCTGTTAGATTTTTTTTTCTTCACTTAATAGGAAAAATTATTTTTTTTGTTATCCATCTTTACTTTATTTACTTGATCTGGGTGATTATGACTCTTTTGTAGTAACTTGATTTCCGTGATATAAGTGAAACGCATATAATTAATTTATTTCCTAACTTAAAAAACTTAGACTACAGTACATACAGTTTCGTTAAAATTTAAACAAGCAAATTTTATAATGCGGGTATGGGCAGCAGCATCCGTGATGTCTGCGCTCTGCGATTGCCAACACGCTTGCCCAGCGCGGCAATAATGGCCAATAAACCTTCTTTCTTGGAGAGGCTTATATCCAGCATTGGAATTCCAATGGTTGGTATGATAGTATAATTAAAAAATATGAGGTAGACCACCTAAAAAGGAAGTCTGGTACCTAACTGTCTCATATTTCTACCAATAAATAGCCGCGTTCGCTTTGCTGTGTTCCGTTTAGAAATATGACAGAGACAGTGAAATTATTGGATAATTACTGGGTAACGTGGCATTGTATCTCCAGGTCACAAAGTTGGCAACACGCTGCAGATTTAGGCTGTGGTGACACTGCGCGGTGACGTAGTCTGATAAAAAAAAATGCACGCAGTCTAATAAATGGAAGCCGAAAATTATAGAGAACACGTCACACTGAGTACCAATAGCCACTCGAATAAGTCGATCAAAATAAAAAAAGGTTTGATTGCAGCTGTAGAACGTCCACAGCTGGACATAGGCCTCCCTAAGCTAGGGGGTATTTTACCCATAATTACTACACGTAGGTCTAATAGCAAAGATCTACGCTTATCTAGGTTTAATATTCCGCCCTGTACCGGTACCGACAGATAGCGGCACCTGGTACAGGCCTCTTACGACACCTGGTACAGGGGAAAGAACTGCTTTACTCTACCGGTATTTTAAAAGACTACGAAAACAGTGTTTGAACCTAACTTAGTACTTCTTACAAAACCCGGTACAAAGGAGGTACTATTTTACTTTGTCAGTGTTCCACAAAATATTATTATGGTATTTTTTTACAAAAAGATATGTTTATGTAATATTTTTAATTGTTTATTGAAAATAGTTTTTTTCATATTGATAAAAAAACTTAACAAAATCTTTTACAACGACTTCATATTTGTCAACATATTGTCGAGAGTTGAGATTGTTAAAAGAATCAAATATTATATTTTTTTAATAACCAAAATCTTGATTAAACTAACCTAATATCACCAGTCTAGATTTAGAACTAAGTTAGTATGTATCCGACAAAATATCACCTACAAGTACACTGAAACAATTACCATTTAAAAAGTCTTTATTCACAGAACCATTGCGGACCTCAAAGAGTAAGCCTGCAGACCAAATGCGGTCAGACGGCCGCAGCTTGCCAACCGCTAGCCTGGATAGCTGTTGGTTAATCCGGCGTTAATTAGGATTTTGCGGAGCGCGGACCTAACAAAAGACCTCTAAAAATATATATACTAAATTTGATTAAACCCTGCTTGTGTTTTGCTGTTTTAAATTTTCTTTACCCTATTAGTCTACAAATTTGTTAGAAAATATTTTAAGTATACTAAATACAATATTTACTAAAAAAAAACTCGAATGTGAACCTTTCCCTTTCTGAGAAGTAATATAATATTACAATATAATAATAATTAGCTATAAACAATCTAATATCATTCTTTTATATGTTTAATGATGAAATATTTACTTAATTATTTTATTGATTTTAAGCGTTAAAACATGCTAAATTAATATTGAGGTTAACCTTACTCTCTACAGTTATATTATATAAGGTGTCAAAATTTACTGGGAGGTTTTAGGCCTCCCAAAAAAAAGTGGGAAATTTTTTTCCCACTTTTTTTTTAACTGCCGGGTAGGCGTGGTGGCGAGCGTAGCTTTGCTTTGTTTTATTGCTGCAGATTATTGTGTAATGTATTTGAACCGCCCTTTTTTGATAGACATATACCGCCATCTGTCGGTTCCGGTACCTCAGTCGTAATCTATATCACCGGTACTCCACAGCATTTACGGTTAACGTTCACAATAAAGCCAGCATTTTTTAATGTATAAAATTAGTAAAAACTAAATTTTATTGAAGCCTGAATCGAGTTGAATTTTCTAATAAATATTATCTTTTATTGCGATTATATTATAAAGCACCGGCAGAGTAGAATGTTTAAATAAAGATACGCAGAATAATTGTAATAATAACAAGTGGATAATTCTTTAGGCTTTACTTTTTGTCAACGGTACAACTGTTGTCATCATCATACCAGCTATTGTATACCCACTGCTCAATATAGGCAAATCCCCAAAAATGGGGGATTTGCCAATATTTGCCGCGCCGGGCAAGCGTATCGCAGAGTATAGCTTTTGCGCTGCTCACGCTGCTGTTATTCATCCCTGCCCTGTGCATTTGAGCTACTCTGTTTCGAATAGATATAGCGTTATCTCTCGGTTCCGGTACCTCAGATTCCACTCTGCCGGTACCTCACGGCATGCCATTGATATAAAAGATTTCTAATAGGATCAATCAAACGGATTTTATAGAGTATGGCACCGTGAATGCTAATGCCCGTCCCGGCTCTATTGAATTCGTACTTTAACAACACACTATGAGTGACGGAATACCGGCAGAGTGAATAAATATCCCCTCCTGTATAAATTGTCGTAATAAGCGGCCTAGAAATAGGTGGTAAATAAAACTTAAATTTACATAGTATAAACACAAAATATTTTGGGGGATTGAAACCTCTAAGATAGGTTATACCTGTATTTCAGGACTCCAGGATCCCTGCCCAGACTGAGTGTTTCAACTATAGGTAGCAGTATCCCTGCCGCAAAGCTACACTCTTCAATTGCTACCACACATGCCTAGAGTGAGAATGGGCAATATTCCTCTTATCTTGTGAAGATCTAAGTCCAGCAGCGGCTGATATGATGATGATGATAATGATATAAGATGACCCTGATCTCTTGAGATAAAAAGGGTCATTTTTATTTAATATATTCTTGATATTATCTTAACCTGAGCTTATTTAATCAAGTATCTTTGGATTAAATATGTAATAAATATGTATTTAAAAGGAATTATAAACATGCTCTTTAAGGGTCGTGCTCAAGATTCTTGTGATAAAGATATAATAATAATAATAAATAATTTTTTTTTGACGGGTCCTTTGGCGCCGATGGTGGTGATCCTATCTTGCGCGCCAGAGGTCATGAGTTCGATTCCCACCTAGAGTAAATATTTAAATGATGATATTTTTGTTAATTCTATGCTTGAGTGTTAAATATATGTTTAAAGGTTGTGTATTTGTGATTCCTTTGTTATCTGGCGTCCGTACCACAAGTACTTTAAGCGACTTACCACGGAGTCAGGTAAATGTATGAGATGTTGTGGGAATTTATTATCTCATAAGTTGATATGGCGCTAAGATGAGAAGTTTAAAGCACTTGTGGAACGGATATCAGACAACAGAGGTAATTTACATAACATAACATCCAGACACAGATAAATATAATATTTCAAAAATAAATAATTGTAACTCATAATAATACATAAATATTCTCGGAGGGGATTAAACTCCACGACATTTGGCGCGCAATATAGGAGCGCTGCCATTTACGCCATCAGGCCCAAAACATTTTTCACAACACATAATTTTCAAACCGCCCCCCGTAACTCAGCACATTATAACGACATTATAATTTACCGACATTATCGATAAAATCGGTCTTTTATACCTTTCTATAGCAATAAAAATACCAAAGCCAACATCTGAATCGGTTACTACACAGATAAATCTCTTAAATGGCTACAAAACGCCATCGCCTCAATATAGCCAGCGGGAAACCATTTCTGAGTTTTTTGTACTTACACGTTTTTCGTTAAACGTTATCTATTATTTTAATTAATTGTAGCATAAACAAATATGGGCTTTATTACTGGCTAGGCTGGCTGGCTGGAGTAGTATAATACTTCTACTACTGGCTACCTGCATTGGTACCTTATTCTAACCTATTTCTACCGCCAAGTAGCAGTGTTCGCATTTTCGGTTCTGGTTTCAAGAGGTGAGAGAGGTAGTAAAATTATAAGTCTCAAGGTCGGCAATGCGCTAGATAAATCCATATAATATTACGAGCGTCTTGACGTGAACCATGCGGTACCGGCAGAGTAGAATAGTACCTCTCCGTACACCAGGTGTCTTTAAAAGCGACTAAGCTACCAGAACCGACAGATGGCGGTATAACCATCCGAGACAGTGTAGCTCAAATGCTGCACTCTGCGATTGCCAACACGCTTGCCCAGCGTGGCAATTATGGGCAAAATTCCCAGTTTTTTAGGGAGAATTAATTAGCAGTGGACTTCTAATGGCGTGGCGGTGCTGTGACGCTTACTGTCAAGCCTGTGACTGTACGCTTGTTTGTCGACCTAGTTAATTTATTTTTAATAAAAAATAGTATTTACCAAAAAAACTCGTGCTCTTCCGTTCTGAAAATCAGCACCATCTCATCAGTGTTGTAGATAATTACTTAGTTACTTATACACACTTAAATGTCAAACTTTTACAAGTTTTATTGTAATGAAACACGTTTGTTGGAAGTTTGAAAAGGACTAGTTTATTTTTTCTCTTAGAAGATCTCATCCATAGAGATTATCGACACAGATAAGATATAACCATACATGTAGACAACGCCTAGTTGCATGATAAAAGCTAATAGATGGCACTACTTGTGTCTAAATAACTATGTATTTTGATAATATTTTAACAAGTTTAAAATCATCATCATATCAGTCCTGGGACGTCCACTACTGAACATATGCCTCCCAAGTAATTTCCAATAGGACCGGTTGTATGCGGCCTGTGTCCAGCGAGATCCTAGGGTTTTAGTCAGATCGTCTGTCCATCTCGCGGGTGGACGCCCTACGCTGCGCTTGCCGGTGCGTGGTCTTCATTCAAGAACCTTACGACTCCATCGATCATCGGTTCTGCGTACCAAATGCAGTATGGATTAAATTTTTATTGATATTAATTTTATTATTTCAAGAAAAGATGCAGATTCGAATCCCACCTGAAAGCTAAAACAAGTGATTTTTATAAATTAATATTTTAATTTTTCAACATTTGTCAATGCAAATAACCTCCACAGTAAATGAATAACTATTTTTTCTTTGCCTTTTCTGCATCTTCTCTTAAATAGTAAGTAACTTGGTTAAGAAGATAACAGATATAAAATTAATTAAAAAGAATAAAATTGTCTTAGTCTTCAGGCGGAACTCGAACCTGCAGCCTTCTATTGCCGGGGGACTGTATTAAAATAGTTTATAAATATATATATTATAGCTTTTGATAAGTAATATGAAATATCATTGACGTCTGCTTCTAGATAGACTCTATTTTAAAATTTGCTTAATATCAGTCGATCAACAATTTTGGAGATAAGCCAATATGACCAGTCCATAAAAGACATTGCTGTGGGGGCACCCCAGAGTAGGAATTGTACCTCCATATGTACCAGATATCATAAGGGGCAATCATGATAACAGATCCGGCAAAGCTTTTGGGTGTACCCATCCAAAAGCTCAAATGCAAATGGGTGGGAATGGGTAGCAGCATTCCCTTTGTGAAGCTACGCTTTGCGATTATCACCTAGCCTGGCCAGCGTAGATATTAAAGGCAACATTTCCCTTGTCTTGAAGAGGCTTATGTCTAGCTGTAAACCTTCTGCACCTGTTATAATAATGATAAACTGCATTAACCTTTTCATAAGGTATTAAAGTTTTGACCACTGAGTTGAAATATTTCTTCTATTACACATTATAAAAATATTTCGCCATTTTAGTTCAATACGAAATGTCAATGGACAACTCAGGTAAATTAAATTACTGACATCAATTAGAGTAACACACAGAAGAACAGAAAAAACGAAACTTAACATTCCTTTAAAGGAATAAATAGCAAGTTAAAAATAAAAGCGTACATTTTCCTCCGACTTTCCCCGCTTCCGTTTCCGTCTTTACCTTTCAGACTGAAGACGGCCTTCCCACTTTACAAATGCATTTCGACGGACTAACAAATGAAGTTAGACTAAGTAAATTTATTTCACTGCTAGGTGGTTTTGAAAAAATCAATGATTTTTTGTCACTAGACTGGTAACAGTCTAAGCCAACGTTCAGTAGATCAAAGGAAACCGTTAATACCGATTTTAATTCGAACATCTCCGTTTTATCCTATTAGGGGTGAATTCACAAAAATCCTTTCTTATTTATTTATTAATTATATGTAATAACGTATCATAGGCTAACAGGTGAGCACACCCAAATTGCCTACAAGACTTAGTCTGAAACATCATTATCATCATCATACCAGCCATGAAAAGTCCACTATTGGATTTAGGCGTCCCCAAGAAAGGGGGTATGTTGCCCATAATTGCTAAGCTGGGCAAGCGTATTAGCAATCACAGGGCGCAGCTTTTGCTATGGGGTAGCAGCTACCTATCTCCACCCTGTACATTTGAGCTGACTTTTTTGCACGGATATACCGCCATCTGACGGTTCTTAGTCGCCTCTTACGACACCTGGTACTGGAGGAGGTACTATTCTACTCTGCCGTTACCACACGGTCAAACATAATCATTAATAAATAAATTATCAACAATAACAATAAACAATATAAAAATAAATTAATATTATAGAACTTAGTCAAAAAGTCTTACAAAGCTAAATCAGATCATGTCCCGTCATCAAGAAAATCATCAGCGGACAGATCAATGTTCTCGTTCTGAGCGAGCATGTTCTCAACCAGGCGCAGTGCGCGCGCTATCGGCGCTTGACCGGCGCACATAGTGTGTGTGACGGGTTTTTGAAGCAGTCGACGCACCGCCTCCACCAGCCACCTCATTTGATCCTCATACCCGCACCTGCCACTTAATGATATATCACCAAGATAAAATACACTAAAAGTTGTAGTTTTCACCCCCAGCGCGAGCGTATCCAGCCCCACACCGTACACGAACAAGGACGGATAAAGAAAAGGGTAAGTAGCCATCTTGCAAACGTTTTTGTTATTCTATGTTAAAAAAAAACCCTTTAGCAAAATTTAAGTTTCTAATACTTATGGCTTGAGGCCTGGGTTTATATGTCAATCAATCAGTCAGCTTCTCCACTTATGTTCAGCGAATTACCAGTAATTAGGCAGCATGTCAGCCTGTGTGTTTTAATCTGGGCTTGAATAAATCAATTGATTTTGATGAAATCAGGCATATTATCTGTATAGATATTTTAAACAAAGGCCTCTTTTGAGCGTAGAAACGTACCCGCACGACGAAATTTTTCGGCGGGCAAAAAGTTCTATTATGACTTTATCATTTGACTGTAAAAATCAAAAAAAAAACCAATGGCTCTTTCTGACTTTTATTACTCAGGTATCATTAGAATTGTATTATACCCGCTTCTTTAAATAATTACAAAGAATATTTTATTTTTATCAAATTCACAGAGGTTATTGATATATAAATAAATCTCTCAATCATGATAGCCCATTTATGTCTTCAGTATTACAGCGTCTATATCTTTTGTGGTCTTGTTCTAGTCACTATAAAAAGATCTTTTCAGCCACTCACCAAGACTTTCTTGGCGTCGTAAAAATGACGGCATTTTAATTTATTTGTAAACTGTTAAATAAAATAGAAATGAAATTATTGCTAAGATTCTGTGTGATGTTTCGAAAAATATTTAATAGAAATTGCAACAGAAATGCGACTATTAGTTACTTCCATTCACTTTGTATTTACTAACTCCCTTAACATTTCTATTTTGATCATTGTTTAGGATCATTTTAACCGTATTGGTTCTTTTATATTGCTTCTGCCATACCAAGCACTTACTACGATACATTCTCCATCCATCTCCATTTTTTTTTAATAAATTCACATGAATTCTTATACGTTGACCTGACTCAAAGATAAGTAGCTTTAAGCTTTGATGTTACGGATATCAGATACTATCGTAATTACAGTATTTTGCTTATTATAATTTACTCTATGGTGATTCTATGTCTAGGTGTTATTTGTATGTATTAATTATAAATAACACCCAGACACAGAATAAATATTCAACCTTTGGCGTACAAGAAAATCACTTCCATATGCACCGTCGGGCCTATTAAAAAATTGCATTGTTTACAGCTAATTTTGAAGTTACACGTATTACTCGTTACTGTCAAATAACATTTACTATTAATATTTTTCGGATATACATCAATTTAATAGCAATTTTGTCGTTAATTTAGCATATAACATTAAAGTAAATAACATCAAGAGTTATTTACCGTAAGCAAAACTACATTGACTGATACTGTTTTTTTTTATATCTTTACTGAAAGGTATAGATACGACGGGAGGGTACGAGTCCGCTGGCACATTTATTAAATTTAATTGGCGCTCAAAATAGTAATAAAAAACAGTAGTAGGACATACCAAGTAAGCATATCGACAAGATACCAAAGTATCGCACTATGAAGTTGATTTCCAGTAATCACATGTTGCTCAAAAATGACTGCTAATGGCAAAACATAGTGACACTTAATTATACCTATGCGTGCAAATAAATAATTTTGATAGAATATGTTTATTAAATTAAATAAATTGAATGAATAAATAGTATTGATTAAATGGAATTGAATAAGTTTATTTGAATAAGTTGTATTAAATAAATTGAATTGTGTTAATTGAATTGAAAAAATTGAACTGAATTAATTGAATTAAATAATTTAATCGAACAAATTGAATTAAATAATGTAAATTGAATAAATGAAATTGAATCGAATAAATGGAATTGGATTGATGATGGACGGTACAAGTGCAAACCAAAATTACACACATAACATTCACAAACAATAATGAACGATAGCAAAACCTTTGTACATACAATCAAAACGATAAACATTCCTCATACGACTCTGATTTAAATCATATCGTCGGGTACAAAGACAAAAAACAATAAGGAGCTATAGGAGCAGAAAATGAAAAAAAGGCAGTCTATACATAGCATTACATAACGGGAGTACAAAGTCGATTATTTAATATATATAGTCTTCACGCCCTACAAAATTACGCCCCTCAAGATATTACTAGCACGTTGCCAACCTTGTGACTCAAAAATATTATGTCTTTTTAACCAGTAATTTCACTGCCTCTCTCACCGTTCAAGCCGGAACACAGTAATGCAAACACTGCTATTTAGCGGCAGAAATAGGTGAGAGTGACGATTTTTGTGTGTGATCTTCCTCCTTAACTTATACGCCAAGGGTCATGTTCAATCCCCACCCAGGTCAAATGTGTTTATGAGAAATATTTAAGTTTGTTCTGTTTGGTTAACATAAGTATGTTTTCGTTACAATCCATATGAGTTTTTTGCTTCTTTTGTATTTATGAGTTACAGCTATAATCATTGAGGTCAAAAAACAGGAAAGAAGAAAATAACAATTTATTACAAAGCAAGTCGCAAATCTAGTATCTAGACTTTTTATTACACCACATTAATATCTTCGCGCTTATAAAAGAAAAAAAAACAATTCCACGGTACCATATAAAACTGTGAGTAGGTTAATGGCCATCAGTAATAAAATAATATATTTATATGAAAAGAAAGAGAAACTGGGTTAACTTAGAAACTTGTTTGCTTCAGGCTTCTGGCCTGAGCCAAGGTTTCATAAAGATATGTATGTTATTATTAAACAATAGTGAAAAAGTACGGATGGGCATTTACGTCACTGCTTCGTTCCGGTTCCACTGAAACAAGAGGAAAGGATGGATTTTTATTTGTTTGTTTTTCATAACCATTATTATAGCAACCGTAAAACGTCCACTGCTGGATGGGGAGGACTGCACAAGAAAGGCGAAATTTGCCCATAATTGCTGCGTTAGGCAAGCGTGGTGGCCACCGCAGAGCGTAGCTTTGCGACCGAGAATGCTTTTCCTATTCCTGCCCTTTTGCATTTGAGCTACATTGCTTCGAATGGATATACCACTGCCACCACCAGTACCTTACTGCTAGTTTTGTTTATTTGTTATTGTTTAATTAAAAACTGCTCTACCAGTTTCAGAAGCACTTACAACATTAGAAAGCTTTGCCATGTAACGTTTAGATTTAGAAATTTGTTACCCCTTTTTTTAGGAAAATTATCTATATATATATGTATAATATATACAGATAACTGGGAAAAGTCGCTCAAAGCGATTGTGTTTCGGGCTTCAGATAACAGAGGAATCTTAAATATATTATTAAAATCATATATATATGGCTCCCAGTCAAAGAACAAATACAAATATTCTTAATAAAAATATTTGTCCTGGCTGCGGATAGAACTCACGAAACTTAGCGGACGAGATACCCGTCGGTAATTCGATTAAAGTACAGAATTTAAACTCGAGCTGTGGTTCTTAATTATGAACCGTCTATTAATGTTATTTAATAAACAAAATTTTACCTTCGTTTTAGCCATCGGAAGTACCCACCGAGGTCCAATATATTTGTTTAAGTAAACAAGTTAATTTTGTTCAAATATGACGAGATTAATTCAAGGTAAATGAAATTGTTGCGTAATCTTGAGCAATAAAGCCTATTATACACTGTGACATATTTATATATATAACCAATTATGTCAGTGTTTGTCCAAGATTAATTTCTAAATCACTGAATCATTATATAAGCCTTTGAAAATCCACTGCTAGATATAGGCCTGACAAAATAAGGGGAATTTTGCCCATAATTACCACGCGCTTTTGCTGTTTCCTGTCATTGTCCTGTGCCGCCTTCTATCGCTTCCGGTACCTCTGTCGTCTCTTATCACACCTGGTACTCGGTGATATTGTACCCTACCCTATCGGTACTCGACTAACACAAGTAATCCCGTATTGTGTACCCGGCTTAATAAAGCCAATCCAGGGAAACTCGATAAAGAATCCACTTGACGTGTAATTTATTAGTTAAAAGATAATTTTGACGTAACACAATATCGTCTAGTGAAATTATTAACTTGTTTAGGACGCCCTTAAGATCTTTCCAAATGAGAACCTTTACTAGTATCAAGATCTTGATCAAGAAAATGTTATTCCTCGTACCCGTGACATTATCGGGGATATATTTTTTATTTTTTATTCATTAAAAATCCAAAACTCTCATATTCTAATTCACAAAATATTATCGAAACTTACAGCCAATAAAGGA
>JACJUM010003317.1:1569162-1644178 GCA_020976665.1 Heortia vitessoides | reverse complement strand
AAAATATTATCGAAACTTACAGCCAATAAAGGATTTTGTGTATATAATCTAAAAATGTACAACTCATAACAATAAGAGGAAGTTGTAAAGATACTACACACATACACTCATTTGCAAAAAAATGGGCGCCTAAGCACCTGAACCTATTCAAATTTGACTATTAGTTTGTTTGATAATTTTAGGTAGTTTTACTTTCACAATTTTGTAAATTAGCAAATAATCGTTTTCGTCAGCATTATCCACCTATTTTTTACAATCATCATGCAGAGCTAATCTAACTCATTATCGGCTTTGAGTTGTTGTGTTTTTTCCATTAAGCCAAAAATTAATTACTTAGATGTACAAGACCAGAAATACATTAGAATTATTTCGCTACTCTCCAAGAAAAGAGCGGTTTTGAAATATATCGGACGATATATTTGTGGCGCAGATGGTAGTGATCCTATCTTGTGGGCCAAAGGTCGTGTGTTTGATCCCCATTCAATACAAATATTTTTATGATAATATTTATAATTGTTCTATGTCTGGGTGTTAAAAATATGTAGTTAAGTAGTATATTTGTAATTCCTCTGTTGTTTAATGTCCGTAACACTAGAGCTTTAAGCGAGTTTTAACGGATTCAGCAATGTATGAGATGTTGTGGAAAAAAAAATTTAGAATGCATATAACATTTGTGATTGCTATATTGCCCAATATCTGTAACAAAAATGCTTTAAGCGACCTATCACAGAGTCAAATATGAGATTTTCTGGAAATTTATTTTTACTTTATTTAAATACTTAGGTAACGATGCTATTTTTTACATAACTCGCTTGTCTCATCAAACAAAATTGTACATATATTTCACCCTCCAAATTCAGTCATATATTATTTTTCCATTAGTATCTAATGAACCACAGATCGAAATACTGGCGAACGCTCATAAGTAAAAATTAACGATGCATTTTTATCAGACTTACTAGGTTGCCCATCGAACTCAAAACCAACTATGTCAATGGCATCGACGCCAGCGACCAACATTGTAAGCATGCCAACTCCAACCTCTACTCAATTTAAAATACAAAATAAGAAATATGTTCATTTAAGGTAAGTTTATCGATAACTCAACCATGCAAGAGGTACTTACACAATATCGAATACACCTAACTTGTAAAATCTTCCAAGTTCGAAGTATAAGTCTTCTGATTCCGGCTACAAACGAGTGCTTTGTATCGTAATACACACAGACGTACATAACTGCTTAATTTTATTTTGTTTTATATAACTGTGTTGTGGTTACTGGCAATATATTAGATCCAATCGGTATACTAAGTGTCTCAGGACTACCAGGTATTTGTACCGGAACCGACAGATGGCGGAACATAAACCCAAAACGGTGTAGCTCAAATAGAACATGCTGGAAACATTATCATTACAGCCATTGGAAGTCCACTGCTGGACATTGGTCTCCCGAATAAAGGTGGAATATCACCCATAATTTCCGCGCTGGACAAGCGTGTTGGCAATCATAGAGCGCAGCTTTCGCGGCTGATGATGCTGTACATCTCCAAACTCTTCATTTGAGTATCTTAGTCGCTTCTTACGATACCTAGAACAGAGGGAGGTACCATTCTCTGCTTACTCTGCTATATTTTACTATACTCTACCGGTACCACTCGGCTGGTAAATAGGTATCAGCAATCCTATCGCAAAGTTACGTTCTGCAATTACTTCTACGTTATAAGTAAAATTTTCCCTTTCTCGGGAAGGCCTGTCTATTCGTACACTTTGTTCTGATATGATGAAGTTGCATAATGATATAAGAATAAATGTCTTCTAAACTCTCAATTTAGTTGAAAGAGATGCATCCAAAAATAAGTCTTTCACAAAACGCAAAAGGTGACCAGGTCACACATTAGTTAGTGACCCCTAGCCGCCCACGTAAACTGCTTATAAAACAAAGTGTCCTCTCACGAGCTCGTAAAAAATCTTCCTAGAGTAATGACCATCACATGGCCTTCACTGGAAGCTTATCGCTTATATACCTCTCGGCACACTTTGATTTATTACTATAACAAAGCCTTTTTTGTACAAATAGCACTTGTACAATATAGCTACATGTTTATTTTTTGTGTTACCAAATCAGCAAACAAGCTTACGGTCCACTCGATAATAAACGTAGCCGCCGTTTATCATAAATAACCGTGACTTTGAGTCTTACCATGAATAAGCCTTACTTATCTTATACACGTAAAGATGCAGATTTTATTCTCTGTTAATGACATCGCATTGCTTTTTCAGGAGCACGATAAAGGAACCTAATGTGTTAATACGTTTTCGTTTATACTTGTAGTATTAAAAAAATATCATAATATTATTTCCAGTTTTATTTTTAACTCGAACAATAGTTTTTTGCATTGTTGAGTTATGGATATCAGATGATACAGGAACTAAAAATAAAATACTTAAATACAATTATTTAACACCAACATACCTTAATGCAGTAATTCAATAGTTTTCGACCAATGTATGTTACCAGCGATGACCTATGGTAACGAAACGCGGTCTCTTACCATTTGCCTTATTGGCTAACTGAAAGTAGCTCTACGAGCTATGGAGAGGGCAATGCTTTGAGTTTCTTTGCGTGATCGAACCCGGAATGAGGAGATTCGTAACAGAACCAAAGTTACCAACATTTCCCGGCGGATTAGTAGCCTGAAGAGGCAGTGGGTATGGCATGATAACAACACTTTTCAGTTTTATTTTTATCTCTAACAATAGATTTTTGCATTGTTAAAATGTGAACTGAGAACATTTAAATCTGTTTTTTGCTAGATAGTGAAATAAGTAGGTAATATTATTACAAGGGTTGGCGATAACCGGTTATCACCGGGTATCACCATATTATCGTATGGATATCATGTTTTCTGAATAAATTGTTTGTAAGATTAAAATAATTGTTATACATCTCCAATAAATATACCTTCTGCGAGCTTTTCCCGTAACAAGTAGAGAAATGTATATAATAACATAAATTCACATAACATTCCATACATACCTGACTCTACGATAAGTCGCTTAAAGCACTTGTGTTACGGACATCAGACAACAAAGGAATTACAAATATAATATTTCTATGTATTATTAGCACCCAGAAACAGAACAAATACAAATATTTGTCCTAGGTGAGGATCGAACTAACGACCTTTAGCGCATGAGTTAGAATCTCAACCATCCTAACTCATTTATACTAGAATTTCTATAACTTACATCTATCTTAAAATCTGTGTGTACCTCTAGAGTTTGCAACTAAAGCAAGAACGCATTATTTATTTACTGGGCGAAGCCTCGCCTGTGGCTGCATTGACGCTAACCCGTTTTCAGTTAAACGGCGCATTCCGTATTAACGGACTTTACGGCCATAATAGACTTGACCGGAGCCGTTTTATGGCACTGCAGTTCTATTTTAAATCGCGTAAAATATTCTCTACGTTGCCGTTAAAGTTGAAGTATCTATTTATATTGCTGTTAGGTAACGACATTGCTGTAAGGTACTGGCAGAGTAGAATAGTACCAGGTCGACACCTGTCATACCAGGTGACTTAGATACCAAATCCGACAGATGGTGGTATATTCATCCGAATCAGTGCAGCTGAAATGTGCAGGGTGGTGCAGGACACCATACTTACCGTGAAAGCTGCGCTTTGCAATTGCCAACACGCTTGCTCGGCGCAACAATCATTGACAAAAGTCCCCATTTCTTGGGGAGGCCTATGTCCAGCAGTGGACATTTAATGGCTGATATAATGATGATTATCCATTTATTTTATAGTTGTATATTACAAAACGGACTACAAATAGACTGTTAGATTATATCTCAATTAGAATATCTTTGAATGAATTACATAAATAATAAAAACCCTCACCTTATCTCAGTATAACTTCAAGATATCATCGATGATACTTCAATACCGCGTATGTAGCTTAAGTTAATAAGGTCAATTTTCGGTCTTTTCTTATGGAATTTTCATCTTTATTTGTAACTGCTACTTACGTGAAATTGCACTATCATCGACGATATGTCGCTTAAAGCACTTGAGTTATGGATATCAGATGATACGGGAACTAAAAATAAAAAACTTAAATACAATTATTTAACACGAACATACCTTACTGCCATTATAATTTAATAGTTTTCGACCAATGTGTGTTACCAGCGATGACCTATGGGAGCGAAACGCGGTCTCTTACCATTAGCCTTATTGGCTAACTAAAAGTAGCTCTACGAGCTATGGAGAGGGTAATACTCTGAGTTTGTTTGCGTGATCAAACCCGGAGTGAGGAGATTTGTAACACAACCAAAGTTACCAACATTTCCCGGCGGATTAGTAACCTGAAGAGGCAGTGGGTAAGGCATTTTGAATGCAGAACCGATGACCGATGGAGTCGTAAGGTTCTGGAATGAAGACCTTGTAACGGCAAGTTCAGCGCAAGGCGTCCCCCCGCAAGATGGATAGACGATTTACCTAAAACCGTAGAATCGCGCGATATAATGATGATCACGATGATTTAACACCTAGACACAGAACAAATACAAATATTCATCATCATTCAATTAAGAACCTAATAGTGTTACAGTTTATCTTTTACTCCACGCTTCGTGCCGCCTCGGCTACTTATTAATGAGTGGCCTCACCCATACCTCAAATTGACGTCTGAGTCTAAGTGCAGCATTAAGTCAGTCTAAAAGAAAAGATTTAATGAAATAGCCGAATTAATTTAAAAATATAATTGAGAGCATTTTATTTTCTACTATTTTTATTAACATAATTAAACGGTTTATCCCAGACAATTATGAAGTTGTAATAAAATTTTTATTATTCTAGATCAAACTCAATTATTAATGATTTGACGTTGTCGACAAATACATTAAAATCCAGGTGAGACATAAAGAGTACATTAAGTGCCTGCTGCATGCGGCATTAAGGTGATTGAGGTTTAAGAGGTGAGGCACGTGCTCCATTACGAGATGGCAGAGGCGCAAACAGCTGATGTCTACGTCTGAATCGAATGACAAAGATGTGTGACAATTGCTTTTAGATTCAGGCGGGACTACATTTCCGCGCAATGTTGCTATAGCGGTTGACAGCTCTACTCGAGTTTTCCTAGTTATCATAGAACTCATCTCCAACATTTCCAGCAAGAACTATGTTTGAAATAGTTATAAAAGAGTACTTTATAATTTAAACTGTTCATACTCGAACACGATCACAAATTTAAAGATTATTTATTTATTTAATTCTTTTAAAAGACACCAACCGATTGTGCGTTTCAATATTATTAGACATAGAGGAAGTAAGTAAAGTATATTTCAATTGAAGAAAATTGAAATTTTGGGGATATATGACATTTCCGATGCGCATTAAATAGTGTCCCTATTTTATGTTTGATCCCCCACTCAGGCCAAACATTGATTTGATGAATAAAATGTCTACATAAATTTTATATTTGCAACTCTTCTGTTGACTGACATCCGTAAAAAAAGTGCTTTAAGTGACTTATCTCAAAGTCAAGGTATTTCTGTCTGAATTTATTTAAAAAAAACATATGCGCTTAAGCTTAATTAGGTATCAACATAATTGTTAAAAACTAATAAAATAATTTGTCATTTATATACTCCCATATAGTACCTTTAATGGAAGTAAGATCATTGTGTATTCATAAAAAAAAACAAAAGGCCCGGCTAATAGATACTACAAAGAGTTCCGACGCGAATATCCATTGCTATGTATTCTCTTTGACAATGCAACATTGATCTACAACATTGAGCTAGAAAAGGTTTCAATGGAAACTCGAACACTAGAAATAAAGGACTCAAGAAAATAAAAGGACTTGATTTAATTGAAGAGATAAGACCAAGAAATCTGTTAAGAGTACAGATTTATGGTAACAACCGAAGTTTCAACTATTTATATTTTTGCATTACCAGCATAGCAACCGTAGATTTTCCACTGCTGGTTGTAGACCTCCCCGAAAGAAAACCATTTTTTTCCAGTAAATGTCGCGCTGGGCAAGCGTTGTTAGCGGAGGAATAGCTTTGCGATATACCTATTGCTTTCGGTCTGCCGTAATACCGCCTGGTACCAACCTAATAGTCGTCTCACAATACCTGGTACAGGGAAGGTAGTATTCTACTCTGTCGGTACCTCACGGCTAATGCCTAAGAACCCAGTATAGTTCTTTTGTGACGCAACACAATTTAACGGATTTGTAAACCGTAGTAAAGTATAGAATATTTTATGATTTAGAATCACCTTTAGCAATTTTTCTAACGAACCTTGCCCCATCATCTCAATAAGCGTATTTACATCCAAATGAATCATACATGCCGACCGTCGAGTAGATTGCAAATAGCGAGAATGGACGCGCTTCCCGAGGACGCAGTCAACACTCGATCCCTCCTTCAATTTATCAATTCTAAGCTGCGAGATAGATTTTTAGGCCAATTTACTATGTTATATATTCTTATATTAACGCGTTTACAATAAAACATTCTTTTAAGTAATTGTATTAACCACAGCTTCATATAGGTATCCTAAAATTACCGACGGCGATGCTGCTGCCCATCCCCGCCCTGTACATCTACACTGTTACAACTGGGCTAATATAAAGCAATGAAGATATCCTTGTGATACAAGCTTGTATAAACTACGGTGACTCTTAGCATTGTACGGACCGTATGTTTGTTTGTCGACTAAGTCTAATAAAGAGAATAAAGATTAATACAATTCGCAACCACTATAGAAGATTTAAAGATATACGCAAAGCATAAGGAAATGAATATACTTTTTAATTTTATTTCTTTTGACAAATCTTCTAGTACCCAACAAATTGATACAACGCAATTCTCGGAACAAATTCTGGCACAGCGCAAAGTGAATGGTGAAGTATATAAAGTGGATGGTAAACAGCAGATGCCCCGAGGAACGCCACCGTAAACACTTTGCCGCTGTCCAATTTATTACGCTGAAGTACTCCGGTAATGTCAGTCAAATAAATAACCTATGCGATGTTGCTTGTAGTAAAACTACTGAGATAACATAGAAAGCGGTTTATTCATATAGTTATTTTAATCAAGTTAATTAATCCTTGTAAATTTTAAAATACTGCACACATTTCCATCCTCCCTTCCAACATTGCAATACGACCCTCAAGATCTCTTTTACTGAGAACAAAAGTAGATTTTTCTAGGAAAAAAGAGATACTCTTCTCGCTGCACCAGACATAGTAACCATAGGCTTATATAAAAGCAAAGAAAAAAGAAGGGAAGTATTACTTAGCCTTTGACAACATAAGCGACACTATGACGCAGTTTTTCACGCATGCAACACTCAATCCACCCGGTTGGCCGTGCCCACCCCAATTTGTAGTGCTACCGACTCAAGAAATGTATATATTAAGTGTTGAATGCGTGAAAAAGTGCGTCATCGCATCGGCCATGTCGTCAGGGGTAAAGTAACCCCTGATAATTATCGTTTGATACCTCAATGATCGTAAAACACGACTGAAGTACCGAAACGAGGAGTTGGCAGTACACCCGAAACAGCGCAGAAATCAACATGCCTGGGATGGACAGCAGCATTTCCGTTTTAAATCTACGCTCTAGAATAGCTACCATACCTGCCCAGTATGGCAATTACAGGTAATAATCCCCTTTTCTAAGGGAGCGGATGTTCTACGGCTGCTATGATAACGAATCTTTTCACATACAACATATTATTTAAAAGTAACGTGTATAAAACGTAAGTATATTATTTAAAAGTGGTAAGGTGGTGTGGTTTACTGTGAGATCCCGGCAGAGTAGAATAGTACCTCCTCCTGTACCAGTTGTCGAACGAGGTGACTAAGGTACTAGAAGTGGAGATGGGCAGCCGCATCCCCATTGCAAAAACTACACTCTGCGATTGCCAACACGCTTACCTAGCGCGGCAATTACTGGAAAATTCCCCTTTTCTTGGGGAGGCCTATGTCCAGCAGTAGACTTCCAACGGTGATGAGTGGTTTATATTATGACCCATTTAATTAGCTTTCATCGGCATTATCATATCAGCCGTAAAAAAATCTACTGATGAACATAGGCCTCTGAAAGACAGAGAAATTTGCCCATAATTTGTGCGCTGGGCAGGCTTGTTGGCAATTTCGTCCCATCCTTCTGTATTTCTGTTCCAGGTCCTCAAGTACGACACTTTATATAGAAGAAAAAACTATTCTATTACCTTAAACTACTCTGTGTATATGTATATGTTTACACTATGGTCAACACATTGTCTGAGGAAACATAATTTTTTATGCAAAATCGCCACGGCAAGTTTAGTCTTCTGATACCTGCGTAGTAGAAGTTCCAAGGAATCCTTATTAAAAGTCGGGAGATGAGAAAAACTACGCCTGAAATAACAACTTCATAGCCGACCAACTTAAGAGAAAACACTAATTAGTGGGGGGTAATTAAAGAGGGGTGAACTGGCGTAATACGAGCTCCGGTGAAGAGTTGGTGCTTAATCAAAGTTTTCTTGGAGGTGTTTCATTATGGTCGTAATATTGAAGAATCCATCTTTAGTATTCCTTTATGAGATTTATTTTAATCCAAAACTTGGATTGCCCCGCGTTTTCACCCGCGTTTTTACATAATTTGTAGAACAAACCTAGTGTAATTTATGCTCCGCTGTTATGTATGTTCTAGCGTGATATTGTATAACATATAAACTTTGTCGATAAGTGGGCTAGGTAGAACTGATTTTTCTGATAATATAATCTATGCTCAGCGCTGAAATCTCAGTCTGTCAGCTTTTTCTTTTATATAATAACATTTTATAGAATTAACTAGAAATTAGAGAATTTTAATTTTCATACTAACTTTATACCCCCCCCCTTTTACCCCCCCCCCCCCCGCCACTTTGGGTACATGTGCACGGGGGCGGGGATTTGTATACGTATTTCTACTAAACTTTATACTGGAGTTCTATTCAAAAACATCAAAGTTTCAAACTAACTTTGCACCCCCGTTTTACCTCTTTAGGTTCCATTTTCAAAAGTCCTCTCTATGAGCTCCCTTCCATTATAGAAGAAACCCCTATGAAAAATTTCAGTTTCCCACCCTTGTAGTTTGGGTCTTATGTTGATATGTCAATCAGTTAGTATCACCTTTTATATATTTAGAAAGAAACCCCTTATGTATAAGAGATACATCAGTGTAAAGTAATTACATAATCATCACATAGGTTCGTGTTTGATCAATACCGAGTATGTACCATTAGTAAATAAGGTTCAAATTTCTTCTTATATAGACATGCTAAAGCATCTTCAGTCACTTAATAACAATATACAATTAGTTTTTATATATAAATAGATATCACTCAAAAGTATTTGATGTTTTCTTTATCTCGCTGTCAAGATTTTTATCCGTAGTGTATAATTCACATGTCAATATTTTCATTAACGATGATGATATATTTATTTTGTTCGGTGACTAGGTGTTAAAAAAATATATATTTTAGTAGTATATTTGTTATTTATCTATAGTCTGACGTCCGTAACACAAGTGCTTTAAGCGATTTACCTCGGAGTCAGGTCAATGTATGAGATATGTAAATTTAACTAACCTTATTTATATCGAAGTTAGGACAATATATGAAATATTGTGATATCTTTACACTCGACTGTTGTATTTCAGTAAGGTACAAAGCAAAGTTTGTTCAGAGAAAGTTCTTTGAACACACTAATTGAACGCAGCAAATGCCATTTTCCCGAGATATCAGCGAGATATTTCAAACTTGTTGCATAGTCACCTGCTGTGTTATCCAACAATTACCTCATACAAATTCCGTATTAAATAATCTCGTGAAACAATTTCATATAACTCTCATAGACATACCGTATTAATTCCGTATTAAACATTTCAGTTAAACAATTTCATATAACTAACCAATTGAGGAACTTGACTTTTAAGCCATTCGATAAATCGCCGATCTTACATGACTACCCACGATCGTCAACTATTAACAAAGGGATTGTTTGTTATCGCTGTGTTTTGTTTTTTTACAACCCTGATGCTGGCTGACTCTGACGTCAGTCCCGGCGTCACCACCAGAGAGGCCAAAGGCCAGGCTACTGTTTAATAAGCAATTGCGATCATTCAATTGCACCTTTAAGTGGCTTTAGAGTACGGACCTCATCCTAAGAGGCCGTCATTTGGAAGGTTTTTTAATTAATAGCTTTGTTAGCGATTAACTACTACTTTTATAGATGGCGCTGGGGTTGCACTCTCTTCAAAATAGAAGTCAAAGTAATTTTCATTTAAACAGGCTTTATATATTCATTTTTACAACACTGAATCATGATATAATAAAAAAGTTATTGCTGTAACCAGTCGCGTCTCAAGGTCTAAATTAAAAGCAGGTGCAAACGCAAACCACTAGAAAGTAACTTTCACGAGAAACTGGCAGTGATAGAGACCTGGCGATTATAACTATTGTTTTATCTATGTATAATATTAATACTCTTTTTGTTTTCCATAAAACATTACATAAAAGCAAAAAAAAATACAATTTATAAGACAATGGTCGGCCTTACCGCTCAGAGCGATATCTTCTAGGCGACCTTTGAGTATCAATGAATAAATTGTAATAGGTAGGTCAGTATGAATTATGAAACAAAAAATTGAAAATGAAGTAAATCTAATAATAAAACTAACAATAAACATACATACCAATGAATACATAAATTAAAATACAACTTATATTCAAAATATACACATACTTGTATAAACAAATAACATTAAAGTTTTCTATTCATCAAGTAGTCATTATAGCGACTGGAAATACTCCCTCATCATCTTCAGCTCTCTTCAGCTTCAATGTGGTGACTATTGCTATTTCGGTCAAACCTATTGCTGGACTACTCAGACGTCAATTCCAGCGCCACCGAAAAAAGAGGGCGAGGCTTTTTATAGATGAGAGGTCCGATGCCCGTAATTATCCTGCGTACCCCGCGGCTGTGACCGCGCGTTTAGCTATGGTCGCGCCCGCAAGGCTCGCGGGATATGATGACCGCCCGAGGGCGCCTCTAGAGGTTCAACCTAGGCTCGAGTGGCCATCGTTGGGGGTGAATTTAGTTATGAAATTCTGCAAAAGAGGACGGACGGAGTGAGCCCGGCAGCTCTAGGGCTGCCGGTTATCGCTCGTAGGAGCCGGAGCTGCTCGCTTTCGCTGGCGAATGCGGTGTACTGCTCTATTATACGAATGCATGTGCAGTGTCAATGATAAGGTGTGCCAGTGAGAAGGTGGGGAAGGGCTGCGATTTTCTCGGGTATTTTATCGGGCGGGTCGTCTAAGATTGATGCGGTCTACGATGTCGGACGTGGACGTTTTTCTTTGCGACATACGCATTGTATTAATAACTAATTTCTTACAATTAAATAAAAGTCTACGACAAATATGTGTTAGTAGCGAATTACGGTCTCTAACTACTGGCCTTATTAGCCAATTTAAAATAGCCTAATGGAGCGGGCCTAGAGCGGACATAGATCAGTCTCTTTTCGCAATCGAATCAGAAATGAGGAGATCCGTAAAAAAACTAAAGTTACCGACATAGCCTAGTGGATTAGCAATTTGATGTGTTAGTGGGCAGGGCATTTAGCACGCAGAACCGCTGGACGATGGAGTCCTAAGGAATGAAAACTACTTACCGGCAAGCGCCGCGTAGGGCGGCACCCAAAAGATGAATGGACAATCTGACTAAAACCGCAGGACCACGCTAGACGCAGGCTACATACAACCGATCCTATCAAAGATTACGTGAGATGGCCTTTGCCCAGCACGTCTTATGGCTGATATGATAATGATCAGATAAAAACACACTACCTATCGTATGGTACGTTATAATAAAACGATATATTTGTGCAACGTTTTGGTTAACTTGCAGCAACTGTTCTTAAGATATGCGCTAAAAGGGCGGACATTTAAAAAAAAAGTGTAACAAACCACGTCCTAAAGTCACTAAAAGTTAAAATAGTGTTTTTATCATGATGACATATGGAACTGATTCCAGGATAAATACGTGTTACGAATATTAGACTACAGAGGAGTTATAAGTGCTACCCCAAAAAGAATAGTCTGGGCAAATATCGAACGTACGACTCTTCGCGCACAAATTATAGACATTATGAAATGCATGCAATGCTTTGTTCTTAATGGGTCTTCTAATTCCTGATAGGATCACGCAAAAGGACTCCAATCATTTTCGGATTGCTGGAAGGCTGAGAGTAAGAGATCACTTTTCATTAAAAGCTTTGCCAAGTTGGATATAAGCCTCTCCAAGAAAAGGAGTAATTTGCTTTTAATTGCAGCACTGGATAATTGTGTCGGTAATTGCAGAGTGATGCTGCGTGAAAGAGATGCAACTTCTTTTTTGGAAGCTATTTCGACAAACAAGCATGTAGTTGATTTGACTTGACTTCCTCAGTCAGCCGAAACAGCTATATAAACACTGCTATTTAGCGGTATGAATAGATAATAGTGAGGTACTAATGCAGATGACTTTTGTAAGAGGTCTACCTCATACAATTGCTACCTATTTACACCCTGTGAATTTAAGCTACGCTCTTTCGGATGGATAAACCACCATCTGTCAGCTCTGGTAAGTCAGTCGATTGGTATAGGAAGAGAAACTATTTAACTCTGCTGGTACTTCACGGACAGTAATGTCCTTATTAAAATAAATATAACAGCAGCTTTTTACGATTCCATTCAATCTCTCGCCACAGTTTATAAAGCACGTACAAAGGAATCGAAATTTTTATTCAATTCCATCCGAACTATCGGAAAGCCGAATAAAGAAATCAATAAACAATCGAACCATCTGTGTCACAAATAAAACAAAGCTGCACGCAGGACAGTGAAATGTTTTATTACACACCCTTATTCGTTCCGATCGTTTAATCTAATTCCATGAATATGGTAACCGGGTCCATCCAATATGTTTCCAATCCAAACGTACGCGCGAGCTTGCTTTGAATGTTAATTTGGGATTTTTATTCAACTAGTCCAATTTCTATAGGTTTCATTTTAGATTTTGTAGTAAGTGGCTTTTTACGGAGAACCTTTTTTTTAATTCTGGTATACTTAGGTCGTTCATTAATAATCACGATTGTGCGTGCTCTATGGCCTCGGCCACATGATTTTTGCATTCACGTATATTAAAATCAGATCAGCTTTCATAATTTTTATATCATATGCATTTATTGCGTTTATTTATACAAATATGTATGCCACGTTTATTTGTTTTGTATATATATTGCCTGCACTACTATATATATATATATTTTTTTTTTCAGTTTTGTGTAATGGTTGACTGGGAGATAATGCCATCTGGCATTAAGTTCGCCATTTGTACATTTAGTAACATTTCGTGCAATAAAGTTAAATAAATAAATAAATCAGCTATAGAAAGTCCTCTGTTGGACATAGCCCTACCAAAGATATGGTGATTTTTATCCTTAATTGCCGTGCTGGCGTGGAGGCAATCCAGAGGTGATGTGACGAGGATACCGCTGCCCATCTCCAACCTAAAGTATTTAATTTGCGCTGTTTTGGATGGGTGTACCGCCATCTGTCGTTTTCGGTGCTTTCTTCGCCTCTTGAGACATCTGGTACAGAGGGAGATACTATTCTACTCCACCTGGTCACACTATAATTTCTATCAATATGTACATCATGCTGGCCATAGGACTGCTGCTGTTTCTAGAATGGACTTTGGTCGAATGTATTTTTTATTGATTGAATAGTGGCCGCTGCTTCGCTTGGGTATTGAACAAAATGTCAAAACCTATTGATTTTACACACATATCTTTATCCATATAATTGTACTGCACGTGTATGTCAATAATCTCTTAATGAATGGCATTTCCGATTTGAATTATTTGTTTAATACGCATTCGGGTACACATCCTAGATGATTAAAATTTACCAATCAGCGCGGCAGATGATGTTGCAGTTTATACTGCAACTACACGGTAAGACCGATTGGAATGTTTTTTAGGAATGATTTTATCAGGTTCTGTGCAGTCAGTAATTAAGTTATTCAGGACATAGTCTGTTGTTGTCCGCTAACTTTTTTTATAAAATAAAATACACATACAACATAATTTGTGCGTTAAACAACAAGAGAAAATAATATAAACGTTAGTATATTATTTTTTAATAAATTTATTGGACTATAACTTTTTTATTTAAATATTTTATTTTTGTTTCCTGTCAAATGTATGAGCGCATTTTATTTTTAAATTATACTATATATCATATATATACGTAGCCATATTATATATATACAATGGAAAAATCTGAGATCCCTACTTAATATGAAATAAAAAGAGTGTACATTAGTATTTATCTATATTTGTAACGGATAAATTTAAAAACTGCTGGACAGATAACAAACATAATTTACTAATGAAAAATCACATTACCAGCAAGTAACAAAAGCTTGTCATTAGGTACTGGCAGAGGAAAATAGTACCTCCTGTAACAGTCGGGAGAGGCGACTGAGGTACAAGAACTGACAGATGGCGGTATATCCATCCGTGACAGTGTAGCCCAAATTCATAGGGTGGGGATGAGCAGCTTTCACGGTGAGGATGCTGCATCCTCGTCATGAAAGCTGCTTTCTGTGATTTTCAACATTTACTCAGCCGGTACCACACGGCTATAATATGTGTATTAAAATATAATGTAAATGGTTAATCATAATAGTTAACCGAACAATTCATAATAATAATATTTATAACAAATCTGAGGTAAAATATAACGTTTATTTATTTATCTTATATCACGCGAGCTATCAAAACTCTTTAAATTTATGAAGGTAAGCATTTTAACCAAATTTCACTTTACAAAGACAGAAATAAGATTTGATATTTCGTTATAAGGTTTGAATTTAGAAATTAAAAGCCTTACCAATGAACATATGGTAATAAAAATAGCACATATTTAACGAGCACAATTACAAAGGCTTACATCCAACGCGAAATATCTTCAAACGCACCTAAGAATGCCAAGAGGCAGGGATCATAGAGGCAAATCCCTCAGGACCCTTTCGGGCACTTTACCGTAAGGGATGCTTAAGGATAACCTTACAAGGATTTAGAGATTGGAACCCTTAGACGAAATAGCTTTGAGGTAATTACGGATTATCTTTCCTAGAAATATATTACTGAAAATGACTTTAGTATTGCAAAGATTCAAAAAGATGTATGTATGGATAAATTATTTAACAATAACAAGCTCATACATTGTCGAGACTCTGATATAAACCGATAGTACCTGCGTTATCAGACAACAAAGGCATCTCAAATATAATATTCATTACATATTTATCAACCAAACACAGAACAAACATAAATATTATTCATACATTTTTTTCCTGGGCGAGAATCGAACCCCTGACCCTTGGCGCATAAGATTGGAGCATAACAGTCTACACCATCAGGCCCATTTAAGAAAAGAATCATCAACTCTCACTTAGAGTGCAAATAAATAAGAACTAAAATTTACAAAGTGTAATTGAAAGTGGCAAACATAAAATTGCTCCTTACGACAACCGTTCTGAAGATAGACAGAAAATGTTGTCAGGACTTTAAAGCTTACATATATTGCCCTCACTAAATTTAATTTAATTACAGTGTTTAAATGTAAAAGTAAAATAAACTGCGTTTAAAAGCCATTGAACATTTTTCTTTTATTAGACTACGTCGACAAACAAGTGTACAGTTCACTTAATAGTAAGCGTCACAGCGGCCTATAGACGCTCGTAATATCACAAGGATATCACTAGCACGTTGTCAATGATATGACTGAAGATATTATGTCACATTACCCATTGTCACATTATCTTGTATGAGGTCTTCTGAACTGAAGAAGTTCACAAGGATGACGACATGCTTGTGATATCTTTGTGTGTTCACGTTCACCATCACCCAGATCAAAAGATCTAAATAAGGATCAAGGAGTCAAGGATACCCTTAATTGCTGAATTTATAATATAAAAAATAACTACTGTTACTAAGGTAAGTATAAATAGTGCATGCAGTAGTTAAAAAATGTTGCTTTTTTCTAAAGTGCATGTACTTAAATATACAATATATAATATGAAAAAGAAATAATTTAAAATAAAACCCAAATAACTATAAATATACATGTATAAATATATAAATAAGTAAATTGCTATTTTACTCAAAAGTATAGTTATTCCACTTTTTAAGAAAACCTACACTTGCCAATATGTAATCTCTTTTAAGAACTTGACGCTTATTCTACATTAGTACAAAAAAGTAAATCGTGCCATATCTTCTTTAAATGATTTCGATTCGCACTTAGTCTGTTATTTCTATAATAGAGAAATCTCAGTCCATTAAATCTGTCATCAACTGTTTTCCAGCAGAAAAAACACTCAGGCTCTTACCAAATAAAGAAAGTATATCCACTTGGGAACCAAGAATTGTTTGCAAAAAAAGCACGCGCAATTTCACGAAGATTAGTGAATGGAGGACTCTTCTGAAAAACAATTCGTGATAATTTCATCTGAAACGTTCGATTTTGAGCATTGACAAACAGTTTATGGTAAAAAATATTTTATTCAAATTAAACGGTGCGGTAAAAGATATTTGGTTAAAGGATATTTTCTAAGTATCTATTAATGTTCTTTGGTGTTTGTGAGTAATTCGTGTATTTTGTTGGTGAAAAACAGAATTCTCATGCATATTTATAAGGGTTTACTTTGATACGGTAATATGTGTAATTGACAGAATTCAATGTTTTTAAATCTTAGATTAAGTCGCATTTATATGTTATTTTAGGAAATATTTACTTTTTTGCTGCCCATAAAATAATTTAATTTATTTTTAATAAGCAAAAGATAATAATAATTTCTGTAGTTTATCTTTAGGAGATGAAACTAATAATAAATATAAACTATGACGAACTTATTTACCGATCTATATAAATAAAAAAAAAATTGATTGATCAATCTCATGTTTGTAATTCATCATATCAGCAATTGGAAGTCCACTGTTGGAGAGGTCTCCAATAAAAGGGAAACATTGCCCAATATTGCTGCTATATTGGTAATCGCAGAGCGTAACTTTGTGACGGGGATGATGCTGCCCATCCCCGCCCTGTGCATTTAAGCTTCATTGTAACGGATAGATACCGCCATTTGTCGGTTCTGGTACATTAGTCACCTCTTACGACACCTGGTACAGGAGGAGGTACTGTTCTACTCGCTGGAAGATATTAACATCACTTACCGCAAACATTTATAAGCACCTGGTTGATATAATTCTAAATAGTCATAAATTAAACTCCGCAACGGGATTTAGGAAACAGTTTAGTCCCGAACTCGGCTAAACTTCGGTGCAGTTAAATAGATACGCCACATAAATTCGCTACGTGGCACACATTTGTAATTGCTCGATGTAATGAATACTGGAATACTTTGGTTTCTTGTATATTTACATTGTTTACTAGTTAAGCGTAAACGTCATTTGTGGGTAGTCGATACAGTCACTAGTTCCTTGTGTTGTCCCTTGTAAGTTTTATACTAATCATTTTTATATTGTTACTATGAGCATCATATTTTTTTTTAAACTAATAAGGTGGCATGCAACCTTACAGCGCATACAATGGTAAGCAGTTCCAACAATCTATGGTCGTTTACAACGCCAACCCTGTAAAAACCTCTTTAATCCGTTTCTGTAGATCCATATATTGTAATTAATAAGTGTCAAGTCAAAGTCATATATTTTTTTTTCAAGTAAGTCAGTTACAAGTACTTTTAAAACGAATGTCAATGAATAATGATAAAACAGAAATAATAACATTAATCTTCCCAATAAGCAGATTTCTTTCTAATTAGTCGCGTAATGAACTAGCAAACTTAGTTTAAAATTTCCTCTAATGGCGGCAGACTCTAGATGAGACCTCTAAGGTGAGCCTGAATTAAATTATTTCTATGATCCCGCGGATCATCAAGCTCGTCTGTATTGTTTATAATTATGTATATACATAAGTTATAATTCATCGGTCTTTCTACAACCTTCTAATATAACGTCAATATGAAATTTTTAAACAGTAAAAGCAATCGTTTTATCATATAAATTGTGTAGTAATGTTGAAGATAAAAATATTAAAGGGAAAATATACGAGTATATACGAGTATATGGGCCGGATGGCGCAGATGTTAGTGATCCAATCTTGTGTTCCAAACGTCGTGGGTTCGATTCCTACCCAGGCTAAATATTTATATGATGATATTTGAATTTTTTCTGTGTCTAAGTGTTCAATGTATATATTTAAGTATTATATTTGTCATTCCTCTGTTGTCTGTTGTTTGTAACATAAGCGCTTTAAGCGACTGATTTTGGAGTCAATTCTATGTCTGAGATGTAGTGTGAATCTCTTTGAATGAATAACAAATTGCCAGTGATAAAAATAAAAGTATATTTAAAAAAATATATTATATTATTATTACTTCTCTATAAAATGGTTTCGTAGCCTAACATCATCGGTATCGAGTGATAAATTTATATAAGTTGATTACGCTACTAATTTTTGTATGGTCTGAGCAAAATAGCACCTCCTCCGTCTCCTTTCCTCCTCTCTTGTCGTATGAAGTGACTAAGGTATCAGAACTGACAGGTGGCGGTATATCCATCTGATAGATTGCAGCTCAAATACACAGCAGCAATCCCGTCGTGAAAGCTGCGCTCCACGATTGCCAACACGCTAGCCGAGCGCGGCAATTAGGGCATAATTTCCTTCCTTCTTGGGGAGGCCTATGTCCAGAAGATTTCCAATGGCTAATATTGATCGAAACGTTGAAAATCTTCACCGAAATGGTCTATAAACGTCATTGCTTATGTTAAATTACATAATAGATGTATGTAATTGTAAATACAATTAAAACAATAATTGAATTCAGCGTCAAGTAAATCTTTAAGTAAGTTTAAAAAGCCATAAAACAACCCGCAACAGAGTAGAACCCGTTTAGTTCAAAAACGGCCAAACTTCGGCAACAGATAAAACGGACTCCCATAAAGTCGAGACGTGGCAGACTTAGTAATTGCGCATGCAATTAATCGGGTTCCGGAGACATACCGGGAAAAATGGAACAATCGTGTCATATATATAATTGAACCATTTTTTTTACAACACTTTTTCTAGAATTTGATTGGTTTGACATAGGCTTCCCTAAAAGAAAGGGGAATTTTGCCCATAATTGCCGCGTTGGGTAAGCGCGTTGGCAATCGCAAAGCTCAGCTTTTGCGACTGAGCTGCTACTGCCTATCCTTACCCTGTGCATTTATGCTGCATTGTCTCGGACGAATATACCTTAGTCACCTCTTACAACACCTGGGGGAGGGGTTACAGGGGGAGGTACTATTCTACTCTGCCGATACCTTATGTATGTGAATAAAAATCAAATATTATTACGGCATACTCCTTAGAAATATTAATAATAGTCGGGCTCTATAGCGTAGATCCTAGTGATCCTGTCTTGTGTGCCATAGGTCGTGGGTTCGATCTCCACTCAGGACAAATATTTATATAATTATATTTATGTTTGTTTTGGGTATTAATCAAGAAGCAAATAAATATCTGTATTTAAGTAGTATAGTTGTGATTCCTTTGTTGCCTAATGTCCGTAACATAAGTCTTTTCCACATCTCATACATTGACCTGCCACGCTTCAAACAGTTCATGTTATAGACGCCAGACATAGAACAAACAAAAATATCATATAAATATTTACTCTGGGTAGGAATCGAACCCACGGCCCTTGGCACATATATTATTATAATTAACATAGGGGCTACTCTTTATCCCGAAAACATGTTCCAGTGGGATAGATCAATTTGTTTTTCTTCTTTATGGAACGACTTGCAATGTTTAGAAGTTATATATATATATATATATATATATACTTGCAACGTTTAGAGGAAAGCTAGTATAATATATATATATATATTCTTTTCGTTTTCATGATTCATTCATTCATTCAGATTATACAGTCCTTCAGATAGCGAGAAAGCGTCACAGATTGTAATATCACATGGATATTACTTACCTTGTAACCTATCTAGTAAACCCCTGCCTCTCTCAACCTCTCAAACCGGAACACAGAAATGCAAACACTGCTATTGTCGGTAGAAATTAGTAAGAGATAAATTATAATGCAGACGACCTTTATATAAGGTCTACCTTATGTATATAATATTCGTTTCACAATTTTCAATTTCACTCACGGCCAAAAGCCAAAACATTGATAGCCCGAGCGCTTGAACCAGCCCCAATGAAATCCCTGCTGGACAGGTCAAATTTCCCACAGGACTTGTGACGCGCACATGTGGAATTGGATGTGTTATATTTAATGCAATTTATTTTTGACACTAAGAACACCGACAGCCTCGCAAAATTTTGTTTACGTGACACCATACTTATTACACTTTGAGAAGACTGCTCTTTATTTCAAATTTATATTTTAACTGGCTATGCTCGCGACTTTGTCTGCATGTAATTGTGCTTCCACACCGTGTCCTTTCTCATATTTAAGATTTTTTATATGAGACCAGGTCGACAAGCAAGCATACAGTCCGTGTATATTTTTATTTTTATGTAAGCGTCACTGCACCCTATATACAAACGCTCGTAAAATTACAAGGATATTTATAACGCGTTTCCAACCTTGTGACTTGAGGATATTATGCCACACTACCCATTAAATTCATTGTATCTCTCACTATTCAGACCGGAACTCAGCAATGCGATCACGCGGTAGGAGTGAGCTACCAATGCAGGTGACCCTTTGTGTGACGACTCATGGAAATATACACTATCTAAGTACCAAATTAAATTTAAATCGGTCTAGTAGCATTTGTTGTTAGTTGTGCGTTTGCTGACAATGATTGTTGATTAAATTTGTTTTAAATTAAAAAGAAAATGTTTCACTCGAACCAACAACACTTAATAAATTAACACACTTGTATAATTACAGTCTATTAAAAATACTTGCTTAATAAAAAGAAGTATTGAAATAATTTACGAGGAACAAAGGGAATTCGTAAATAATAAATCATATAATAATTATATTGATGGCAAATGGCATTTTGAATTTTAAAATATATCGTATGAACTTCAATGTGCATCTAGCACATGTGTATATCTTTACTATTACGGTTTGTGTTTGTATTAAATTTGCATTTACTATACAAAAAAGGTGCTATGTATTCCAATAAGAAAACAACATAAAAAAACTAAAAAAAAATGAAATATTTAATGTCTACATAACTTAAATTTAATATAATAATAAGTAGTCATCATATCAGCCATTGGAGTCTACTGTTGGACATGTTGGCCTCCTAGACAAGAAAGGGGAAATTTTGCTGGCAGGGATGCTGCTGCCCATCGCCGCCGCCCTGTGCTTTCAAGCTACACTATTAGAGATAGATATACCGCCATCTATCGGCCATACCTGAGTCACCTCTTACGACACCTGGTACACCTGGTACTATTTATTCTACTCTGCCAGTACCACGCGGCCACAAAAAATAATAATGATGATTAAATTTACACACTAACTTACCTTTTTAGAAAATTGTTTGCATGCCTTTTTACTACATTTTCATTAAAGAATTTGCTTCAGAAACTGAGCATAAAACTAAAAAGGAATCCTATATTAAAAAAAACATCATGTGATATAATTATTATTTAATTTATGAACGATACATTACTTACAAAACTAAAAATTGTTTATGTCAAAAAAGATGTAGATGTATTTGTTTTATACTATATATATATATATTTGCAGAACCAAAAGACGTTCTCCTGCATTATATTTACTGCAGCGCCATCTGCCAGGCTGATTTGTTGATCTAAATCATCCAGACTCCTACTTTACATGCATTCACAAAAAAACATTTAAGTCGATCCGTTAAGTTGCATTTGAGTCGTTTAGTTGCAGTGTGGATAAATAACCCAAGTACCGTCTATAGCACCAGCTACATCTAAGACGTCCCAGGGCGCTACCCGATTTGTAAAGATAACATAATTCCTAACCACGGATGAACCTTAGGAGCTGACGATCAAAATAATTACGGGTAGAATAACCTTTTTTATAATAAAACAGCCCTTAGTTGATTGATACTTGTTTCAAAATAAAAAAGGTTTTTCTAATATAATGTTAAGTTATTATGTTATTTTTATTGGCCAAACAGTTTAGAGATGGTGTTAAACCATTGTTACTTGTAACAAGTTACCTAATATATTTGTAAACTTATTTTCTGTAAATAAACACACTTATTCGAGAACAAATAAAATGAGAAAATAAGGGGGATTTGGGGTCCGTCAGTGTAGAATAGTACCTCCCCCTGTACCAGGTGTCGTAAAAAGCGACTGAGATATAAACACAAGGTGGCGCTGACGGGCAGTAGAATTCCCATTGAGGAGCTAACCTATATAGTGTATGCAAATATCTTCCTTTTTCGGGGAAGCCTATGTCCAACAGTGAACAGATGATATACATAAGTATTTCGGCAAGCTAGCATGTAAACGCGTCAATTAGCCTAAATGCACGAAGTTAAATCTTGGCCTCAACTATAAAAACATTTACTACTAATTCTTATATTCTCCTTAACTTTGAATTTAGTTTTTTTAAATTAAATCCGTAAAGCTACAAGTTTCAGATATCGTCAAATTTTCAACACATCAAGGATGGTTTTATAATTGTATTCCTGACTCTCCTGGCTCTTTATAAGTGAAATAAATATTTCATTTATGACATTTGTGACAGAATATTAATTTTCATTTACACATAAACCATGAATACTTCCAACTTTATCCTACGCATGCCTAAACTATAGCATTGCAATTTATAGCAGTATTATGAGAGTCATACTAATCGACTGCTTTCACATTTATCATACCATCAAAGTAAATAAATACAACGAGATTTACCAATATGGTGCAAGTCTATAATAATACGTAAGGTCCATAATCTATATCTGAGCATACTTTATAGCCAGTAAATAAAGATCGCACGGGATCTACGATACTTCGCAATATACAAATTGTTTGATCGCTCCAGACTGTTCGAGGTTTGATACTATGGAAACTCGAAACTATCTCGAATCGAACGTTTACTTGTATGATGCCCATAAAAAGTATTATGTACTTCAGAGGTACATCATAAAACTGCAAAATAAAAATAATACTAAAGACCTAAAGAGGACCAAGACTTCAAACTTAAATAATCCCACAACATCTCATACATTGACCTGACTCCGTAGTAAGTCGCTTAAAGCACTTGAGTTACAGACACCAGACAACACAGTAAACACAAAATTTACTACTTAAATACATATATTTAACACTCAGACACAGAACAAACAGAAATATCTTTACATAAATATTTGCTCTGGGTGGAAACCGAACCCGACCCCCGGCGCACAAGGTAGAATCGCTACCATCTGAATCTCACTTAAGTTCGCTTAACTTAAGAAACCAAAGAGCATTTTTAAAGCAGGAAATAAAGCTTGGTGATCTAAAGGGGTCCTAAAAGTCAGTTAATGAATAATTTGTTAAATAAGACATTTTCTATGTGACGACAGAAATCGGGTCCTAACGAGGTTCTAGACACCGTAGAAGCTAGCAAAAAGACCAGGTCGACTAAAACGCATAAAGTCTGCGTACACTACAATTACGCGCTGCCAGCGTTGTGATTTAAAGATATGACGTCATATTACCCAGTAATTTAGCTGCCTCTTTCACCCTTTTAATTGAAACATAACAATGCGATTACTGCTTTTTAGCAGCAGAAATAGATGAAAGTGCTATACCAATTCAGACAATCTTTGTGACCATATAGCAAAGTCACCTGAACTTTTAAATGTAGTTTCAAGACCCGCCTGGTGCCGGAAGACTATATAGTTTTCAAATGGATACAATAGATAGAAATATTGTTGAAATAACTTCTATAACACTATCAGGTTATCAGAATCGTCGGTCATTCAAGTAATATTATAATTAGTAAATGTATATCCATAAATAATATATTTTTTAGATGTCAATTCCTGTTTAAATATAAAAAAAAAACTTCATATTTTCAGGTAATTTTCTTCAACTGAATAGCACCTGCTATGTGATACAGAAACGTTGGTAAGTTAGTTAGAAATTATTATCCCGAAAAAGTCCATCTGAAATTCGACTTCCAACAGTATACCGCCAGGTGTTAGGTATTCAGTTTATAGTGCTCGTTCGGTATCGGATATTTGCTCGAATACTTTGGAAATATTCCATCCAATCGTGCGTCGGCGGTTGTGCATCGAGTCGGGAAAATATTTTGTTATAAAACTTAGATTAAACGAGATTACTTTAAAAGCTGAGAAGTGACATAGGTTAACTGTTTTTTAACGGGATAGTTTATTTTCTCTTTTAACTCATAATTAGGGAAAGAAACATGTACTAGCTAGAAATTATTTGAATTGACAATTTCAGTGCTATTTTAATATAATTTTGCCTTATATTAAAGAAAAATATGAAGGTAATACCCCTTTATAACTTAAAATATACGAACATTTGGACTCTAACTAAACTATTCAAGCTACGCTTGGTTTAAATTGGAGGAATATAATTATCAAACCAAATATGGTAGAGTAGTTTATCCCTATGTGGATTCATCCGCATACTCATTAATTAATGTGGTAGAGATCGGACTGTGTGAACAGAAAACAAAGAAAACTATCAGAATTTCACGATCAACATTAATTTTAAAAACGCGAATCATTAAGTTCTAAGTTGTTCTAAGATTTGACAGTTTTGTGTATGTAAAAGTGTAAAAAATTACACCACCGCGGGCTCAAGGACATGTTGAGATCCCCTTTTATACTGCCACTATCCTAGTTCTTTAGGTAACTTGTTGTATTTTACAATAGAAGCGTCTAGTGCACCTGGTTTGTAAATTCACACACATTTCATACATTGATCTAATTCCGATAAAAGTTGGTAAAATCTCTAGTTATTGATATCAAACAACTGAGGAGGTTTAATTCAAGTGAGCCGGAAGGTCAACCTTACCTTCTGATATCGTATTCTCAGAGAGCAGCATTGACTTATTGAGTTTGATAAAAAACCACCCATTTTCATCGACCAACACGAATTGGTGCCGTTGGTTTATTATAAACTGTCAGGGTAGTTGCACCCGTTTTAAAGAACTTTTATGCTAACCTTGTAACCCCCTATTACCCCCATAAGAAATGTTCTCGAAATAAAATAAAATTTACACGTGTTTCATGACTTTCAGTCAAGAAACTTTAAACTAAATTTCATTCATATAATTGAAAAAATATAAAAATTACATTTAGAGTTTTCAACTCTGATTTGGGTGTGAATTTTCAGATATCATTTCAATTAGTGATGCCCTACGTTATAAAGTAAGTCCTGTGCAAAATTTTAAATTTCTAACCCTTACAGTTTAGGCCCTGCGTTGCCTCAAAAGGATTCTAGCTTCAATACTTATTCCTTTCCAAAAGAAATTCGATTATACAACATAACATTCCCTTGCCATCACATTATAAAAATATGAAGCTTCTGCTAATAATGGAAAGTTTGATTTGAGATGTGTATAACTTTTGGAGTTGACGTCTTTGACGTTCTCATTCCTTGGTTACTGTGGTTTGTGAATGTTCACATAAACGAATGGACCATAAGTCAGTTCAAAATAAATATTCATCATAATAGACATAAAATGTCCACTACTGGACATATGCCTCCCCAAGAAAGGGGGGTTAACCCATAATTGCCGCACTGGACCAGCGTGATGAATGCTGCTACCTGTACCCGCCCTGTTGGATTTCAGATACACTACTTCAAATAGATATACCGCCATCTGACGGTTTTGGTAACTCAGTACTATTCTACTTTTAGCGGTAGCTTCACTGGTAGCTTTACGAGGTACAACGTACAAACTTCGATTTAGTAGGTTTTTAAAATGAGAAGTGAACACGAAGCCATCTTATTTCGTCGAATGCACATTTTCTTCAAAAAATCACCCCACTTTTATACTATTTTAGTCTATGTGTGTTGTTACAAATCCAACATGGATTATTGGCTCTCGTTTGAGCAACTTACATATTCTGAAACTGCATAGGAATTACGTAGACTGTGACTCTTTGCTAATGCTGTCTTTGACGGATTAAAGTACGGATGAAAGTAGCGGGTATTTTTTAAAGCTAATTATATACATGCATACATCACGTCCTTTTATACACGCTCGTTTATTCTTTGTATGCCTCTCCTGGCCTTTCTTTAATACCTCTTTTACGAAATTTCTATTCTGAACACATTTACAATTGAATATTTTGCTTGTAAACTAAATGTCATCATCTTCATCATTACAGCCATTGGAAGCCCACTGTTGGACATACGCCTCCCCAAGAAAGAATTAATTTGCCCATAATTGCCACGCTAGGCGAGCGTGTTAGCATTTGCAGTGCACAGCTTTTGCGATGGGGATGCTGCTGCCCATCCCCACCCTGTGCGTTTGAAGTACACTTTCACGAATGGAAATACTGCCATCTGTCAGTTTTGGTACCTTCGTTGCCTCTTGCGACACCTGGTACAGAAGGAGGTACTATTCTACTCTACAACTGGATATAATTAACAATTTTATTACAACAAGAAACAATTCAAAAATTTATATTTGTGTTTTATGTTGCAGTTTGCCATAAGATGTACACTGATGAACATAATAAGCCTACCTAAAGAGATTTTCGATAGGAAAGATCGTATATGGCCGGCGTCTGACGCAATTCTAAGGTTTTATCTAGACTTAGACTAAAATTCGACTTAGACGGATCTTAGGCGCCAAAAGTTGTGGATCGATCCCACCCTAGGGTAACAAGAAGACTAGGTTAATTTTTATCAAATAAATACTATCTTTAATGAAAATTTATAAAGGTATATGTAATAAATTCCTACAACACTTTTTACATTGAACTGACTCAGTGATAAGTCACTTAAAGCACTTGTGTTACAGACGCTAGACACTAGAAGAATCACTAATATACTACTTAAATACATGTATTTAACACCCAGACATAGAGCAAATAAATATCATCATATAAATATTTGCTCTGGGTGGGAATGGAGTCCTGTGCAGTCGGGTCCGTCATATTTTGAGACAAGTTCAATTGTTTCTAGTTAAATGAGTAAAGTATATATTTTTGTCTTTTTTTAATCAAACAACATCTCATACATTGGCTTGTCTCGGAGATAAGTTGATTAAAGCTGTATTGCAGACATCAGACAACAGATTAATCACAAATATAACACTTATAAACAAACAGAAATATTCACCATACAAGTAAATGTTTACGCGCACTAAATAATATCACTGCCTGCCATCAAATGGCAAACCAATAAATAACGTGTATGTTAGAAAATATTAAACTTACATCAAACCTGTATATCGATCAAGTGACTTCACAGGCAGTATGTTAAGTCACCCGATTACTGGTATCCAGCAAATTGTTCCTCACACCCCCCAGAGCACCGAACATGCAACCACTTGATTCAGTAAAGTATACGGATCAAACTCAATAATTGATACACTTGTAATTTATACGTAACAAGTCCAAACATGTGTGTGAACGTTTCTTGCGAGCGTTACGGTGATGTTACGGCTCTAGCTGGTGCGCGCTAGTAATAAGGTTTTTGGGGTGTATTATGAAACTTGGTAGAAGTATTTCGAAGGGTCTTTCGCTTGTTTTTTTTTTCAATTTACATTATATTGTTATCCTTTGTAACTATAGATATATGTTTGATGCACTTTCACACGAAAACTGATGAATGGATTTGAATGAAACTGCAAGAAAATAACTACTACATCAGTATAACATACAAGTTATGATTTATGAATATTTGTCTTAGATATGTGTCAAGCAAGTAGGAACAACGTCTGTCATCTATGGGCTCTTCTGGTGTGCAGTTAGACTTACATGAATATAATATATAATGAAAATGTTTATCTTGAATAGTTCTTTCTATAAATGAATCCAGGGTGTACGTGTTTTGTAAGCGCAGCACATGTTGTAAGTCTTTGAATCCATTATCGCTATATTAATTAACTAGAAAAACAATAAATATTGATCATTAATTTCTAATGCGCATATCATACCAGCCGATATAGGATTATGCAAGAGTTCAATTTACATACTTTTATAGTCTCTGGTAATTCAAGAAGATAAACTTTGCCTTTTTTATCATATAATTTAGACAAGTGTCGACAATCATGAGGCCTCGCAATCATAAGCGTTTAGAATACCAATAAGCCGAAACATTAAAGATTACTTACTTCCAAATATATGAGTGAATAGCAGTGAGGTACCAGTAAAGTAGAACAGCAACCCCCCTGTATTAGGTACCGTAAGAGATGACTAAGGTACCAGAACCGACAGATGACGGTATATCCATCCGCAACAATGTAGCTCAAATACACAGACTCTAATACGCTCTATGATTTAGACGCAATTATAAGCGAAATTACCCCTTTCTGGGGGAAGCCTATGACTTCTAATGATTGTAATGATGATTAAACAATATATTTTCTATTTTGTAAACCACTTTTCCTTAACCTACATGCCTTTCATAATTTACCCCCAACGCCTTCGTTAATTAGAAATAGGTCTCGCTCGCTCAATCTATGCCGAGGCGCAATCAGCCGACGGGTGGTAAGAAAGGGGGGGTGGCGGAAACGGAAGCGGTGCTGACGCATCCATCATGGCCGCCTTGTAATAACAACTAAATTATATTCCCGCTGGAAAATGTACGAACTAAATACTAGGTTGATATATTTGCCTTTATGTGAAATTTCCAAGCAAAAGTATGTTCAACTGTTGTTTATTGTAATAATAAAGATAGCAGCATATTAGTTTCTCTTGCTTTTACTATAGTTTCGACAACTTATTGTACCTTGGTCGCCTATCATAGCACCTGGTACACAAGAATGTACTATTCTACTGTATTTACTAATATTTAACCCCATACTTAAGCGTAGATCTCTAGTCTATAAATTTTATTTATTAATTTATTAAACTTTATTGCACAAAATATTACAAAATGTACAAATGGCGGACTCCCAGACTCCCAGTCAACCATTACACCAATATATATATATATATATTGGTAATAATATATATATATATATATATTTATATTATTTGGAAACAATATAACATTTTCCTATGAACTTTCCAGTCTTTAAATCCCGTATAGATTTATTCCTAAATATAATAAGTATAGCAGGAAATTATTAATCTGTTTTATGGAGTTTCTTTAGACTTATGAGCGTAAATAAACATCGATGATTCATTTTTATTTTTATAGTATGTTCATATTCTCATGCCAACCCGATGGTTCAGATCCTATCTTCTGTGCTAAGGCTCGCCGGTTCAATCCCCGCTAGATAAACATTTGTGTAATTAATACACTTGAGTTAGACCTTGTATAAAGGTCGGCTGCATTGAAATCTTACACTTACTTATTTCTACCGCCAAAAACAGTGTTTGCATGGCTGTGTTCCAGTTCGAAAGGTGAGGCAGTAAAATTACTGGGTAATGTGACATAATATCTACATTCACATGGATGACCAGAGGTTGTCTATAGGCTACAGTGACGCTTACTATAACGCGGAATTAATGTTTGTTTGTCGAACTGGTCTAATAGAAAAAATGTGTTTCGTCTATTATCTGATATCCGTCTGACAAGTGTTTTAAGCGTCAAGTCAGGTCTATATATAAGATGTTGCGTCAATTTATTAATCTAACAAAAAAGGCATTGATCATTACTAACATTGTAAATGCGAAAGTTTGTGACATTTTGAAAGTTGTCAAGTGACAGTTTGGTGGGTCTGACAGTTTGGAGGAACTAATATGCTTCTTTTTATTTCTAATAAATATTTCTGTGGCTATACATCTGGCTTTTTGTCTTTCATCTCTATGGAGTTGATACAAATTGTACTCAGTTTTGTTATTGGGCTGCCTCATAGACTTTTAACTATACTTTAAGTAATAAGAGATCCGCAGAGATGAGATATAAAGTAGAAAGTGTATGAATATACTCACAGGCAGAAAGCTTGTATTAAATAAATTGGCAACAAACTAAACTGGTTTTAACCAAAGAAAAAAAATAGATAGCATATCTCAAAGCAATAAACTACAAATAGAAGAAAACTCTTTTGCAAAGAGCCATCTGGTTGATCTTATTTCAGCAACGGTGGACTTCTTTTCACTCGTTCATTGCTATGATTAAATCCTTCTCTCGGAGTCTGTAAAAAGGATTCTGTTCATTTTGCTCCCATTCTCCTAACAAAGGCTGTACTTGAAGACAGTTTAATCTGTCGTTGGATGGGGGGGAACGTTGCATTTTTGCATCCTCACTTCGCTACGCGGTGATTTTTTTCCGACATCTTTACTAATATTACTAACTAACCAATACATTTTAAACAAATCTCTGTATTAACAACATGAGGTGGACTTACAAAGGTCGTCTACGTTGAAACCTTAATCTCTCTTATTTCTACCCTCAAATAGTAGTTCGCATTGCTGTGTTCTGGTTTTAAGGGTGAGTGAGGCAGTAAAATTACTGGATAAATGTGATATAGTGTCTTCAGTTCACAGAATTGATGACACACTAGTGATATCTTTGTGATGATATGAGCGTCTTCAGGCTGTTTACCGTCAAGCGGACCGTATGCTTGTTTGTTGATTTCATAATATAAAAAAAATTAATGATAGTAAACTCATACAACATCGTATACGATGGCCTGACACCGAAATAAGTTCGCTTAAAGCACTTGTGTTACAGACATCGTACAACAGAGGAATCACATGTATAATTCCTATATTCCTCTCGCGAACGTAATGTCCGTTCTTCAAATACGCTCTCGCTCTTAACTCCTTCTCATCACTCTATTTTTTTGACAAACTTTCTTACAGTGACAGCTATACGACTCTTGAATGAGGTTTCGTTGAATATTAAGCAATCTCTAAACAAATTTATCCTGAAATGCTTTCTCCGTACTTTATTTACTGATGCTGCTTCTCTAATTTTCTGATTAATTTCTGCTATACTTTATTTTATATTTATTTTGTATATCATATGTATTTATCGCGTTTATTTACACAAATATGTATTTCACGTTTATCTATTTTGTATATATATATTGTCTGCACCACTATATATACATATATATTTTCTGTTTCGTGTAATGGTTGACTGGAAGATAATGCCAGCTGGCATTAAGTCCGCCATTTTGTTGTATTTTGCGCAATAAAGTTAAATAAATAAAAAATAAAATAATACTTATATACATATTAAACAGCCGGACACATAACAAACAAATTAATTCATCATATCAATGTTTGCGCTAGAAAGGGTAAACCCACCATTGGTAAGCTTATAAAGTTCTGAGCAATTATTTTTAATTTTTAGAAAAGTACCCCCTTCAGTTCCAAGTCACGCAGCTCTAATGCATCTGGGAAGTGACACGATTTTTATAAATCACACCACATATCATACATTGATCTGACATTGAGATAAGGCTTAAAAAGTACTTGTGTCGCGGTCATAATACAACAGAGAAATCACCAATGTAATACTTAGTAATATATATTTAACACACAGACACAGAAAAAACACAAATACCATAATATAAATGTTTGACCTGGGTGGAGATCGACCCTACAACACAAAAGATAGGTTCACTACCATCTGCGTCATCGGCCCGTTACTATCACCATTTTAAAGGTCTGTAATTGCCATCACATCTACCCAACATGGTTATTATAAGTAATTCTTCTCTTCAATTTCCCATACATAGACATAGGCCTACCAATAAATGGAGAATTTTGCTTTTAATTGCCGCATGTTGCAATCGCAGAGTGTAGATTTCGCGATGTACATGCTGCTGCCAATCCCCACTCTGCTGAAATTAAATAGAGCCGTCTGTCGTTTTCGGTACCTCAGTCGACTCTTACGACATATACACATGGAGGTACACGGGGGTACTTAAGTCACACCAATCCTCTAATTATCTCTGAATGCGAGCAAATCCGCATTCATTGACTAGTATTATATAATTTAAATAAAACACAACGAACTCTGTAATACCCAATCCTAAGAATGAATCATGTATCCCGTAAAAAACGACATCGAAGCTAAAATTATCAATAAAACGAACTGAACATAAAATTAATAGACGCAATTTGTACTCGGGTCGGTCGTTACCGATGTAAAAGCCTTTAATTGTAGGTGTTAGAGCAATAATAAATAAATTTAAATTTTATTATTTTTATTTATTAACATTATTGACAAATATTATTTTATATACTCTACTAGCAGTGCCCGCGACTTTGTCCGCGTAGAATCGTGATTTTGAGGGGTATAGTAAGTAGCCTTTTCCCTGTTTTTGCAACATTTCTCACTGACGCTTCGCTTCTATTAGTTTCAGCTTAATATTATATAGCCTAAAGCTTTCCTCTATAAATGGACTATCCAACAAAAAAAGAATTATTCAAATCGGGCCAGTAGATCCTGAGATTAGCGCGTTTAAACAAACAAACAAACAAACTCTTTCGTTTTATAATATTAGTATAGATAAGTAACTCTATAAGAAGCAAGAGATATATTTGAGACGGTATGACTTGCTCAATACTGTATTTGATGGGCCCGATGGCGCAGCGTTCTTATGCGTAAAGTTCGAGGTCACAGGATAAAATTTTATGTGATAATATTTGCGTGTTGTTCTGGGACTGAGTAATATATATATGTATTAAAGTATTTTATTTTTAATTCCTCTATTGTCTGATATCTATAACACATATTGTATGTGTCGTATGGACGCGCACACTTTCACCTATTTCTAACGCCAAATAGCAATGTTTGTATTGCTGAGATCCGATTTGAAGTGTGAGAGAGGCGGTGAAATTACTGGGTAATGTTATCTTCAAGTCAAAAGGTTAGCAATGCGCAAGTGATTTCCTAATGATATTACGAACGTCTATGGGTTGCAGTGACGCTTACTATCACGCAGACTGTATGCTTGTTTGGCGCCCTGGTATCATTAAATAAAATACTTTATCTACACTATTTTTATATAAAAAAAGATTTTTATGTATTTCATCTTATCAGCACTTGGAAGTCCACAGCTGGACATAAACATCTCCAAGAAAGCCTGAATGTTGTTCATAATTGCCGCACTGGGCAAACGTGTTAGCAATCGCAGAACATAGCTTTCGCGACGGAGATGCTGCTACCCATGCCCGCCGTGTACATTTGAGCTATACTCTCTGTCGGTTTTGGTACCATAATCGCCTGTTACGATACCTGGTATAGAGAGAGGTACTATTGTACTAACTCTCCTCACGGCTTTATGTATGTATGTGACAAGCAAACTCTAAAACTTCTGGAGCGATTTCAGAAATTCCTTCGCCAATATAAACCTTTTTTTTTGCCACGAAACATAGATTAGGTTATATTCCCGCTCAGATCCCGTGAGCCTTAGTGACCAAAGCTAAACGCGCGGGCGTCGCCGCGGGGCACGCAGGTGAATGCGGGCATAGGATCGCTCATTACTGAACCCTCTAGTTCGATGGCGCTGAAATAGACGTCTGAGTAATTCAGTAATAAGTCCGAATAAAAATTGAATAATGTTATGTTTAAATAAATATAGAGACGCCTACCTAAATTGTAACTATGTAAGTAAGGTTATTTTTTCGTTTGTAATAAATAAACTCAAAATCTACTACACAGATTTCAAAAACTCTTTCAATAATCAAAACTTACCTCATTAACAAATAACATAAGCTATAGAATAACTCTACATAGAATAGAGAATAGAGCACGGAGTTTTAAGATGGTTTGGACATGTAGAAATGATGGATGAAAGTAGAATGACCGCATAAATATATAGAACGGAAGTCAATGGAAGAGTTGGTATAGGAAGAACTAGGCAGACATATTTTAGCTAAGTATAGTAGGTATTAAAGAAGGACCAGGTCAGAAAAACCAAGAATAAATGAGTTTGTATAAAAAGACGAGTAAGGGAAGTGAGAGAGGTATGCCAAGGTCATTATAAGTGGAGAACCATAGTCTCTGCGTACCCCGATGGGTCACAAGCGTGATGTATGTATAACTCTTCATTCTTACTTACAACTCTACATATAATAGATTGTCTGTAAAGTCGGTTTACTGTCGATAGTTGAACGTGACAACGTCATAAGAAAATACTGATGGAATGGTTGCATTTTTCAAAATAACGCTCTTATGTTATTTAGAAAATGTATAGCAGCTGTCCACACAGGTATATCGCTAACTCGAGTACGAGAGAGACAGATGTCGAACGCTGCCGAACGCGGGGCTGGTTGCGCCTCTTTGTCGCTCGTTCCACGCTCTCGCTTGCACTTCAAGCCTTAAACGGAACGCCTAAGAGCGAGGTAACGCCGCATGAGTCATGTTTTTCTTGCGTGCTGCCGACTCCATTGAATTATAAGACGTTGTCATGTCAAAAGGAACAGAACGGATAAATCCACGCAGAACTGCTTGTAATACATCAAACCCTTAATAATTTCTATTTAAACTTTAAGGTAGCTATAGAAATCGATACAGGACAACAACAAAAATCTTTTGAACGCTGCCCAAAAAAATATTATTTTTTATATTTAAATTTAGTAGCGACAAATCGGTATCTGTAAATTAAAATAATAAATTAAATATACTTATCAGCTCTACTATTTCAGTAAATCAAACGTTATAATAATGTAGCATAGTGATTTTTCATATTTCATAATCATTATCATTACAGCGATTGAAAGGGGACATTTTCCTGAAAGTGCCGCGCTGTGGTCCGCGACGAAAATACTGCAGCCCAGCCCCGCCCTGAAGTTCAGTCATCTCTTTCGACACCTGGTACATTAGAGATACTATTCTACTTTACCGGTACCACATGACTTAATGAATTGACAAGCATTTATTTTGCTTAAATACGTAAAATTCATCAACCGAAAAAACAGTCCAATTACGAGAGTACATTCCTCAATTTAATAAGTCCAATACCGCCTAATAGTTGCCATTTCATTTAGCAAATTCCATTATGCCTCTTATTACTAGACCGTTGCAGAAAAAGGTCTCGGCAGAAGGCGCCATTCCTTTGACGGGTAAAATGGCCGGCCCGCTGGCCTCTTAGAAATTAAATAAGTTAATGTTCCGCTCGTCCCGGTCTAAGGGGACCGAGTTGTTCCATTAGTATTTTAGTTTTATAGCGGGAGAAGTAAACTGATTTTATGCGGAAATATAGCGATGACTGGTTCTTCTTTTGAGTACCCGTGGTAAATTGAAATTAATAGTATTATTACACACAAGTACTCTGGTAGAGAGCATGAAAGCATGGGTATAGAGTAGAATAGTACCTCCATTTGTACCAGGTATTGTTAAAGGCAATTGAGGTACCGGTTCGAAGCTCAGGTGGAAATGGGCAGCAACATTCCGATCGCGAAGTTAGGCTCATCAGTTACAACATGCTAGTCCAGCGCGGCAATAATAGTCAAAATTCCTATATCTTTGGATGTTTTTCTGCGGTGGACTTTCGACGGTTGTTATGATGAAGACGATAATGATCTTGAATTTGAGTTAAAGTTACAGTTAAAGAAAAATGTGATAAGGCATCAATATGATGTAAAAGATGATGTTGTGAAAGGAATGTTAAGATGGTATGGACATGTAGAAAGGATGGTTGAAAGTATGACTACACAAATGTATAAAATGGAAGTGTATGTAGGAGTTGGTATAGAACGACTGAGGCGAACATACCTTAACCAGGAGTATCAAGAATGAACGAGCGGGTGTGAACTATTTCGATACGAGAACTAATGCGAGAAAGGTAAGCGTGAAATGTATGCCATGATCGTAACAAGTGGAGCTCCATAGTGTCTGCCTACCCTAGTGGGACACACTCATGACGTATGAATATGTATTTATGTACATATAATTGTACATAAATACACATAAATACATCATGAGTAACTCAACAGACGTTTTCTTATCATTCCTCCACCTCTTTATGTATATCACAAAAAATAAAACGACTTTGAATTGAGACATGATATATCCTATTTCATATTTTGAATCAAAGTATTCATAGTATGCAAATATTTATTAATATCGGTTTATTAGTTTAAAAATTTTTACTGAAAAAACTCCGTGGCACGAAATTTGTATAATACAAATGAGATACAAAAGATATATATATATATACCATCGTTATGCATCGATATATTTAAAATATACTACTCCGTAGAACATTAATTTGATTTATTTTGTAAGGATTATCCAGCAATTGCAAATTAAGCGCACACAAAAATATTTGTTACGACACATTACAAATCTTTGAGTTTTTTTATGCGTACGAAAATTCTTCTTTAATCTAAATATCTCAAAATTGCAATCCGATGAGTTGTTTAAAATATCTAAGCGAACAGACAGCAGAAGCAACTCTTATTTAATACCATATCAATAATCAAGAAGGTTCCCTGAACCAGGTGTCATATGAGGCGATTTAACAATCAAAATCGACGGTATCGAAATAGCGGTCCATCCGTTATAATGTAGCTGAACACAGCCCTGGGTGGGGATGAGAGCAGCTCGACTAGGCTAGGCTTGTGCGATTGCCAACGCGGTAATTTCTTGAATTCATTTATTATTCTAATGGTTAAAATCATAATGATGATGCAATTTACGAGAGTTCTAGTGAGATTGTAAGCGGAAAAAGAAATCGGTTGCTCTATAACAAAATATGTATGCGCATTGCGCAGTAACAGGGCTCCACGTTTTCTTTTTCATAATAAAATGGGAATAAAAGGACTTCAGACCCATCAAAATTATTATCTTTTATTACATTGTTTTAGACATTTCTACGTCCAGCCGTAGCTGTACATAAGAAGATATAGTATGTATAAATAACCGTCTATGATTATGAACTATTACAGTAATGAGGTGCATTAAGATTGTATCTGCTTTCGTTTAGCGGCCATTTTGGTTTGGCGCGATTAATGCAACGGCTGGCTTTATCTACACGATCATTTGTATTACTGCAGTGATATTAAATCTGATAGCGATCGTTAGTTGGTAATGGGTTCAATCAAAAGGAACACGAAAATTAAGGAAAATTACAACACCTTTTCTACTATCAAAAACAGCTGCAGTAAGGTAAACGAAAAACAAAACTGCATTTAAATCCGTTACAATTTAAAAAAATATATGTAAATACATACATCAGACCTGTGTCTTTTTAAGGCAGACCGAGTGTTCTCTACTCCACTTAATACTATTATACGTATATGAAAGGACTATTGTATATATTGATACAATTGTCCTTTCATATACGCCTGTTATTCTTGATACTTCCTACCTGGTATTTCTTGAATACCTCTTCTATTTGGTTAAGGTATATTATTTGCTTAAATACGCTTGTCGTTCTAAAGTTGTGCGCGTTTTGATTTTCGCATCAAACATTTCGATGATTCAGTTTGTTATATCATCATTATCGTATCAGCCATTGGAGGTCCACTTCTGGACCTAAGTCTCCCAGGAAATGGAGATATTTTTCCCATAAGAGCCGCGAATGGCAAACGTGTTGGCAATCGCAAAGCGCAGCGAGGCAAGCGAAGCTACTGTTGCGAATGGATGAATGGATGGCGGTATGCCATCTGTTGGTTTTAGTATCTTAGTCGCCTATAACGACACCTAATACATGGAGTGGATGTAGATACTATTCTACTCTGCTGGTACCTTACAACGTTTTTTATATACAGTTTTAGGAATCACCAAAACTGTTGATGATTTTCACTAGATGGCGTTTGTATGCAAATAGGACGCACTATTTTTTATGACATCAATGTCCAAATAGTGATCGTTTACTGGTGATTAGAAAAGGCCTCGATTACATGACGGTCTATATTTTTGAAACGACCTCGCCAAGTTAGAAGTATATATAGAAGTATATACACACACAAGCTAGGGTAATAGTAGTACATCGCACTTGACAGAGTGTGCGTGATATCCCCCGCTAAGCGTATTTAGTGTGCATTTCATTTTCACTTTACAGTCCTCCTAAATGACAGCTTTAGGCTGAAGTCTGTGCTATAGAGGTGCCCTTAGGCACTTAGATAGCATTGATCTAGTTTGAATCTTGTTCAAATTGCAAACGCTCTCCACAGCTGCTCAGGCATAGAATCGCTCATTAAAGAGCGGTATGTCCTCTTTCTCCCCATGACGCTGGAACTGACGTCAGATATAACCACCATTATTTTCTTTAAAAAAACGCGATTCGTTCTAAAAAATAGCAAGTCACCGAATTAGAAGCCGTGTAGCTTACTATTGCATAAAATCGCTTACGCAAATATATAGGTCTTTTTATAACAACATAATCATTAACTTGCTGGCCATTGGTAGTCCACTGCTGGACAGAAGCCTCTCCAAGAAAGAAGGTTGTCCCAAGGAAGCCCATATTTGCCGTGCTCGGCAATCGTGTCAGCAATCGCATAGCGCAGATATCGCGACGGGGATGATGCTGCCAATCCCCACCCTTTCCATTTGAGCTGCACTGTTTTGGATGGATATACCACCATCTGCTGGTTCTGGAACCTTAGTCTCTTTCAACATCTGATGCATTTGAAGGTAATATTCTATTCTGCCGGTACCTCACGGCACGCCTTTTTATATGATAGAACTTAGACATCAATTTTGTTATCATCATAAATGTGGCCATGCTACTTGTGCATTGCTGTATATGCGAACTACGAAATCATCCTGCGAGGCGTCCATGTAGAAGATCAAATCCCTTTCAGGAGTTCTCGACTAACGACACCTTTAATTCCATTGGATTCGTCAGTCTCGTTAAGGGCGTCAACCCATCAGTCAAAGGTTACTTAGGCACTTGGAAATATTTTTCTACAATCTTTACGCTTGGCACTTTGTCTTGGCATTGTATCAGTTAACCGATGTCTCTTCGATAGAAGTATTTTTTACTAACACAACATCTTATACATTGATATAACTCCGAGATAAGTAGCTCAGACAACATGTGTTACATATAAAAGACAACAAAAAATCAAAAATTGAATTCAGACACAAAATTTTATTATATTCAATCATTTTCACGAGATGAACTACTACACCATTGTGCCCCTGAAAACATGATTTCTTACAGTTTAGGTTATCATGCCAAATACTATTATGGATAAATAACCTCCTTTGAAAAGGCCTATGTCTAGCAGTGGACTTCCAACAGCTCGTACGATGAAGTCGATAATGAAGTTAATATGCCAAATGTTCTTATAAATAGATTGTTCAGCCTTGCCATGAAAGTGCTATGAACAGTGTCATAATCTCATTTGTAATACTTCCCAGCTGTAACCTTGCTTAAGTTTAACCAATTTTAAGTATTATTTCCTCAATTTCAAAGTGAACCTGTAAAAGCGTATGAACCAGAAAGACATTTTGCTCCATTTAACGGAGAAATCCCTGCCCGTCACCAAACTATACAATTTTAAATAAAAGTTATTTTAAATGAATACACCGCTATCTATCGGTTAGTAACCTTTTATACAAAAGGAGACATTTCACTCTGTCAGCACGAGTGTTATTTCTGTTTAATTCGGTTACAATTTGGCCTTTTCCAAGCACGTAAATAACTTAATACCGGTTAAACAAACCCAATAATTCGCGGATTCCGTCACAATCCAGCGAACAATAAGAATTCCTGAATCCATAATGCAAAATTGGGATCCAAATTACATCGAGACTGGACCGTGAAAACGGTTCATTGGTACAATAGCTTTCCGCATTTTTAAAATGCAAATTGCTATTGCGAAATTTAATTTATTTCAGTATTCAAACAAACGCTGTTATATTGAAAAGATTTGTTTTTGCGTAAATAGTTTTCGGCAAATTTTGTTTTATTTGCGTTGCGTTGATGTAATTTTCAAAGTCCAGTTCAATTGGAAAGTAAAAAACTATTTTACAACATTTAAACAAATTCAACATTTTATTTTATTTGTTTTAAACAAGGATTCTTGTTGTCGAGTCTATCATGATTATTTTTTTGCTATTAAGATTTAAAAGGGATATTATATTTTTTTAGTTAGTTCATGTCGTAGCTTTTATAAATGTCTTTATATTGTTTTGCAAATCACGACAGGCCGTCAATAATTATTTTTTATTTATGTAGGTCTGCTACCTGTAGGTAGGCCTGTCGTAATAAATAATTTGATGGGTGATCTCAATTAAAAAAAATATTAATAACTACCAACAATATCCATTTATATTCCAAGATTACATTTATTAGTATTGTCAAGAGTGGAAACCCAATAGGCTATAAATTCTAAAGAAGTTAATTAAAAATCCTTGAGTCTTGGATTATTTATCGCAGTTACTTTTATGTTTATCTTTGAGTGTTTTTAAAACCATCTGTAATTCTGTAAATATCTGACTTACGTGATCAAAATAATTAATGTTAAATTAAATAACACCGTTATTATTATCAATATGATGATAAAAAAATAACTACCGCTGGGAATTCATTCCATTTACTAAACTATAAAAATATATTGAATTTAAGTATCACAACCTCGATTGAACGTTATAATCGTACTGGCAACGCCCCGTGGTTTCATCTGCGTTTAATTAGTTAAATAGAACTTTCATAATTACTTTTACTTTCGAGAGGTATTCTACTTTGCCGGTACCACAAAGTATGTTCCGGCCATTCGTTCCTTACATTCTCAATAATTCATTTGTTTTAATAAATGTTACCCGTTTCAAAGTTTTCCTATGTTTTTTTTACAAACAATAATCTTCATATCTTGTACTTAATTATTTCCTATTAGATATAGAAAACATAGACTTTTAAATTAACTGAAATTAATAACCTTTTAAACACTCCACAGTAAAGGCTTGACAGGTAATGCCGCAAGCGACTGCTAGTATCCTACGTAATCAATGAAATAAATTAAACGAAGCACCCGGTAGAGCAAGCTCAAAGGTTTTATTAAATAGGGCTCGGCTTAATTGAGGGCATAATTTCATAATCAGATTTGTCCTTCACCTGCTGTGATAATTTCGTACATTATCAATCACAAGAATAGACTCGCTTATACTCGTCATATTTGATTTTACTGAATTAATGCTGATGAATGATAGATATAATGGCGAGGCAGTGTAGCTCAAATGCAATAGTGCGAGAACGGGCAGCAGGATCCCCATTGTGAAAGCTACTCTCTGCAATTGCCAACACACTTGCTCAGTGCGGCAATTAATTCCCCCTCTCTTGAAGAGGCCTATGTCCAACGGTAGACGTATTATGGCTGATGTGATGATTATAAAATCTATTCTAAGATAATAGTTGCGAAAGTGTCTCTATTGATATCAATGTCTTAACAGATAACAACTTACAACTTTTCTCAGGCTTCAGGGGGGATTCTACCTGCATCTTTTCTTTATCGATACTGTAGTTATAACTATTACGATCTCTTATCCACTGCTGCAATACCTCCCCAAGATAATAGGAATTTTACGCATTATTGCCGCGCTGGGCAAGCGTGGTGGTAAATGCAGTGTGCAACTTATGCGATGGGGATGCTGCTTCTTATACCCGTCATGTACATTTGAGCTACACTGTTTCGGATCGATACACCGGCATTTGTCGGTTGTAATACCTCCGACGCTTTTGACAACACCTGGTAAAGGGGGAGTTAAGCTTGCCCAGCGCCGCAATTATGGGCGAAATTCGATCGTTATTGGGAAGGTCTATCTCCAGCAGTAGACTTCCAATGGCTGATATGATGATGATAACTTTTAATGAAGAACCTTCATAATAAATTTTATTTAAATATCTTCAAGGACATCAAAGTTTCGTACTAACTTTGCTTCCCCGTTTTACCCTATTAGGAGGTGAATTTTCAAAATTCTATCTCAGTACTCCTCTACATTATAAATGGAACCTCTGTGCAAAATTTCAAGTTTCTATCCCTCATAGTTAAGGCCCTGCGTTGATGTGTCAGTCAGTCAGTCAATCAGTCTGGTCTCCTTTTATATTTGCAGATATTATATATTAGAGCGCTAAATAAGCAATCCCTGCCCGTAACAGGCTCTCACTAACGATCCACTTACACTCATAATTATATTACGACGAGCTGCGGTTTCCAGTTCAAATAGTTTGCTTTCGAACTGCCTGCGCTTGAAATTGCTAGCTAAATTCGATATTTTAGGCTTATATAGTCAATTGTTCGATGTTTCTGAAAGTTGGTCTGGTTACTGAACAAATAACAGTTAACAAATTTAATAGACGACGACATTAAATTTTGTAGTATGGGAAACATGCGTGCTTTCGTCTACAAATATATACATATTGGAGACATAATTTTCAAAAAGTATACGTAATACAACAACTCGTCTTTAATATATTTATGCGTAATAAAAACTTTGCTTAAACTATTTATTTTTACAAAAACATATAGTAGAGTGTTGTTTCTAAGTCAACCTGATCAATTCACGATGCAATAGACAGGTAGAAATGATTGACAAAATTATTAGAAGTCAACCAGTAAATATGAATTTCCAGTCCCCGTATGCCTTCATCAGAACATCGAGTTTTGCATGATCTATTATTTATTTAATTTTGTTCAATTATTTTTACTTAAGTGGATGCAAAGCCAGCTGTGAGATACTAGCAGAGAAGAATAGTACGTTCCCTTTCACCAGGTGTCGTAAGAGGCGACTAAGGTACCAGAACCGACAGATGGCGGTATATCCATCGGGAACAGTGCAGCGCGAAAGCTGCATTCTTTGATTGCCAGCGCGACAATTGTGGGCAGAAAATTTCCTTTCTTGGAGAGGCCTATGATCCAGCATCGGACTTCCAATAGCTGATATAATGATGATGAACGGTTTTATTCCACCCAAAGAACAAACATTGGGAAGGACAGTTTTAATAGTGGTTGAAATACGTGGTAAGGTTCCAATGCAGACGAACTCAGCATACATTCTACCTTAAGTAATGTATATATTGTTAGTGTTCGAAGATTCCCGAACAATCTCGTGGCAGCCCTGAGGTTGGGACAAGTGAACGCCGACCGTAATTTCCTTGTGTGATTTGCAGTACACCCCAATTGTTCCACTTGTCTCGATCCACTATCCCCGGAATTTATATCTACATCTTTGTTTTTCTCAAACGGTGGGCGTGAGTTGTAGGCAGATAAATCAAGTTTATCTGTTTTGTTCTATCCCATTTTGTTTTATTTTATATAATACTAGAGAACCGCCCGGCTTCACACGGGGGCAATTAGGATAAAAACGGGTAATTGTGAGTTATCTTAAAAAGATAAACATATACCATTACGGACTTTTGAGGGCCTTTTTATGATGTACAATTTCTGCAGTACAACATTTTGGTCTATTTTTTTGTTTCACTCAGCGTTTGCAATGTAATCTCAGAAAAAATATGTTTATTTACAATACTATATTAAGCGTGTATCATAAATATAAACCTTTGTCGTGAATCAAGCTACCAATTTTAAATCTACATCAAATGCGTTGCATGGTTTAAAGATCTAAGCATGCAAAGGGATAGATAGAAAGCGGAAAGTGACTTTATACTATATCGTGATATGATTTAAAAACGTTCATCCACAATGTAGTTATTCGTTAAGCTACAGAATGCAATACGATGACATAAGGTAAAATTCTACAGCTGTTGCAAGAATCTGTTATGCATCATACATTAACCCGACTGCGAGAGTCGCTTAAAGCTCTTGTGTCACGGACATAAGACAACAGAGGAATCACAAATGTAATCCTTAAATACAAATTATTAATATCCAGACAGAACAAACACAAACACCATAATATAATAATTTGCCTTGATGCTCAAGATAGGAATACCACCAACGAAAACAAAAATAATCATATATTTTTCTATGTATTTTAAAAGACACTATAGACACACTTAATATTTACTGCTGAAAATTTCTTAGTCGTAGGCATGATAAATAAATATATAGCGAAACTAAAAAAAATTTACAAAGTTAAAAACTTTTTTGGTATACATAGTTGTAAACCAAATGCTATCTTTGACAGATAAGTAAGTTTGCTAGGCCTGGCGGTTATTTTACTTTTCGATTCCGTGTTAAAGTTAGTAGCAATTGTCCGAGAAATTAAAAATATAATAAAAATCTAAGTAATAGTCTACATATGACGTGTCTGATGTTGCAGATGGTAGTGATCCTGTCTTATGCACCAACAGGTCGTGATTCAAACCCCCACAGCACAAAAATTTATATGATGATATTTATGTTTTTTCTGTGTCAGGGTGTTAAATATACATAATCAAGTAGTTTATTTGTGATCCGTTGTATGAGATGTTGTGAAAACTTAATTTAATTTATTTGTCTATCTACAACCAGGTACCAGGTACCATAAGAGATGATTAAGGTATCGAACCCGACAGATGCCGATACCAGTATACCACACGAAATAGCATAGCTCAAATGCTATGGGACAGGAATTCCCGTTGCGAAGCTACGTTTTGCAATTACTATTACCATTGCTTTCCGCGATAATTATGGGATGAAAATGTTTACAGCCTATGCTCGTTTAATTGAAGTTACGCTGTTTTGGACAGATATAATGCCATCTGTTCCGGTTACTGAGTTGCCTTTTACTACACCTGGTATATACAGAGGTACCAATATAGGAGGTGATATTGTGCCTACATACCTGTATTAATTTAATAAAATTGTTACTTTATTCTTTACTAGCTGTGCCCGCGACTTCGTCCGCGTGGAATAGTTTTTTGGGTACCATACCTATTTACTTCAAATTATATAAACTTTGAATGTCACGTTTATTTATATCGAATCAATGGCCTGAAAAATAAGTTTTAAGTTTCTAGCTCTAAAAATAGCGATCCATGCAAACAACTTTTCATCCCCCCTTGCAACCCCTTACAACCCTTATTTCGAGTTCAAAAATAGCCTATGTCCTTTCTTAAGGTCTAAAGATTGTCTATGCCAGATTTCATCAAAATCGGTTCAGAGGTTTAACCGGGAAAGCGTAACAGACAGACAGACAGACAGACAGAGTTACTTTCGCATTTATAATATTAGTAGGGATGAACTCATCATGCAGCCATGTATGTGGCAAATATTTAGGACAGATTAATCTCATGAGCATTGCACATCGATTTGCACTCGGCACTATTCCCTAATTTGTAATATTGTGTCATAATAATGTGTCTTCATTTTATATTGATTAGCTATAGAACACACTCTTTGTATAACTGTTGAACGAACTACATCAAATATATTAATCAACAATTGTTCGTGTTTTCATCTCAAAAAAACACATACCCAACACCTTGCTGCTACAGTGGGAAGGGGACGAGCTTATGCTTGATTTTCGCGATCTGATTGATGAGTCCGATCGCATTATTGCAGTCGGTTATCGCTCTAGAAGCGGAGGCTGTAGCATTATCGGACTAATCGTCTAGAACATTCAAGTTTCAAATTCTTATAGTTTAGGCCCTGCGTTGATGCTTCTATATTTATATATACATATATTTACAACTATAACGATTGTCATGCTACAGTGATCCAATACCTGTTTTGCATTTGAAGGAGCAGCAGTGAATGTAGTAATCTCATTTCATAAGGATGGCGAAGCGCTAGAGATGTTGTTTTAAATATAATGTGTTGTGTGTTGTAATTGGGTAGAATAATAAAGGGAGAAGAAGACGGCAACACCGCCGCCTCTTAAGGCTTTACGGTCGCCCAATAAATCTATTTAATATCCGCATCGACACCTTCGCCCTCTAGCGTAATGAAACGTTTTACTGCAAGGCTGTAAACAATTTTTTTATAGCTCGTTGAAGGCTTTTACTCGCTGTTTGTAATAGATATCTTTAAGATTTCACTAGGTCGTTAAATTAATAATGGTATTTTTTAAATGAATTGCGAATAACTCCAGATGTAATCCAAGTAAATTTATTAGGTGTATTCTTGTCAGAATTCTGATGTAATCTTTTCTAACATGTACTATAGGGAGAGTAGAATAGTAACTCTTTTAGGTACCGTTAAAGTGATTAAGATTGCGGAACCGACAGATGGCGATATATGAAATAGCGTAGCTCAAATGTAACAATGCGGAGATCGGATGCAACATTCCCGTCGCGAAACTACACTCTGTGATTGCCACCACGCTTGCCCAGCGCAACAATTATGGGTAAATTTCCTGCCTACCTCACGCGGCAATAATGGAAAAATGTTCTTCCTTTCTTGGAGAGGTCAATGCCCATTTGTGGAAATTCTGTGGCTGCTATAATAATAATGATTTTTCTAAAATAATGCGCGATTAATACTTATAATACAACAAACGCCAAAATCGAAACTTGAAGAGAGATTATAACGATCTTTTATAATGGTTGTTTGCAATACTACCTCACTCTAAGTTATTACTACTGCCAAATACCATTGCTGTGTTCCAGTTTGAAGGATGAGAGAAGCATAGAAAGAGGTACTTGGTAAATGTGTCATAGTATCCTCAATTCACAATGTAAGCTACACACTAGTGATATTTGAGTAATGGCACATTTATTATCAAGCGAACCGTATGCTTCTTAGCTGACTTCATAATATAAATACAAAAGAAAAAAAACTATCTATCATACCTCTCTCTCTCTCTCTCTCATTCTCTCTCTCTATCATATGATCTCTACCATATACGCCATCAGGTCCGTAAAATTTATTTTATTATTTAATTGTTTTTAATTTATTTTATTTAGATTTTTATTTTTATTAAGTTTATTCAAAATACTTATGTTTTTTAAATACCTTTTTCAGCGGCAAAATTTTTAGATATATATTAAAACAGAGACTAATTTTTTTCATGAACCTATAGCTTGACTACTCAGCCTTCAATTTCAGCACCACCAGAGGAAAGGGCGAGATTGATGAGCGACCGGCCCTTAGTCTGCGTGCCACGTGGCCACGCGGCTTCGAACGCCCGTTTAGCTACAGTCTCCCCTGCGAGGCTCGGGGGATCTGAGCGGGATCGATGGCGATCATCCGTGAGCGCCTCTGAAGCTCGACCTAGACTTGGATGGCCATCGTGGAGGTTGAAGTTAAGTTTTGCGAATGAGGACAGAGTGAGCCCGGCCGCAATATTGCGGCTGGTTATCGCTCGTGGGACATGGACTGCACGCGTTCGCCGGAAAACACCTCGTACTGCTCTACAAAACAAGCGTATTTAATTGTGGAGTGCGAGTGAGAGGGCGTTGCAGATGTCTAACTGACATATCAACGTAATGCCTAAACTATAAGGGTTGTAACCTTAAAATTTTATGCAAGGGTTTCTTTATTTACGTAGAGGAACAATAAGAATGGATTTTTTGAAATTCATACCTAAAGGGTTAAAACGGGAATGCAATAGTATAAAACTTAGCTGTTTTCGAAGTTATACGAATTAGATCTTGTATAAAGGCTCTTAATTGAAAGTCATGAAATACGTGTTAAATATTCTTTTAAAAATCGTAGTCACGATATAATTAAAAATACTGGTAAACGATTTTATTTTATTTATTTTTTACGTTTCCACAACATTTCATACATTGACTCAACTTTGTGGTAAGTCGTTACGGACGCCAGAAAAAAGAGGAATCACAAATATACTACGAAAATGTATGTATTTAATACCCAAACACAAAACAAACACAAATATCATCATATAAATATTTGCTTTAGGTGGAAATTGAACCGACGACCCTAGGCGTACAAGATAGAATCACTACGGCCATCATCGGGCCTAGGCAAATAAATAATGATTGGTTGGTCCCTCTTAATAATATTTTTTATGATATATATTAAAAGGACGAAACATTTTTGATATTAAAATTCCCGTTTATTGCTTAGAGCATTTTTAATTAAGAACCATTTACTTCCTGCCATCTTTGAGGTTTGAGCATTTGAGAGTGCATTGATCTAGATAATAAAAATATGAAGGAATTCTAAAGTAAATATATAATTGAAATGTCAGAGGATAGTAAACACAAAATTATATGCAAAAACATTTTGCCCTGGAATATAATTTGAAAGCCTTCAGCTTTAATGGCTGACCGAAGTAAGCGCCTACAAAATTATAACGAGCAATTACTCTAATCAAAAAGATTGCTCTTCAAATAAGCTCCGAATATATTCTATTTGTAAGTAGTAGTAGTCCTACTATTTGTAAGTAGGACATTCCACTGAGAAAAACAAAGTTGTGACCGTTACCATCAAAAATGATCAAGATATAGAAAGTTATTCTAGACGTTTTCCCTCAAGCCTGACTTGTTAAAGTTCTAAGAAAGTCATTATAAGTTTCCACCGCAATTGGCAAAGGTACAAATGGTAGAAATGTTAAGGTTTATTTTGCTTTGGCAAAGTTTTTATCGCGCCAAGTTTCGAGTGACAATTAAAAGCATAGTTGGGAATAGTGTTGCTTTCCATCTAATGATAAAAACTTATCGATAAATCAATTAAACTTATATTATGAATAGGGAAAGATGAACTGAACCCACGATAAAATAGAAACACCTCCAGTGTTTCTATTTTATCGTGGGTTCAGGACAAATACTCATATAGTACATGATTATTCGTTCATTTGTTCTGTTAGGGTGACGAATATATTTTTAAGTATTCGATTAGTTATTTACTGTTTTTTTTATTTATTCATTAATATTGACTGTTCTGTTTATAATGTCCATAACACAAGTGTTCTAACCGACTCATCTTGCAGTCAGGTCAATTTATGAGTTAGTATGTGAATTTATTGTTGTAAATTTAATTTAAAAAATATAATTTTAGAAATGAATGATACATCACTAATTATTATTAAACAATATACTTGATTATACACCTGAAATGTTAAAGACACAGAAATATTAAATGGGCGACCTCATTGCATAAAGAAATTTCTCCCCGGGAAACTTGGAGATAGATTAATATAACGATATTTTTAAAACATGTAGAAAACTACATTATCAGTAAAAAACACAGACTATTCCACGTATTAGTTGTATACCTACTTGTATACCTACAAAGTAGAATAATACTGGCACAGTACCGCGCGGTATTGCTCTGCCGGCACCCCACGGCACCTAAAGCCAGTAATAGTATACAAATTGAACACGTCATGGTAGTCTATTTAAATATACAATGACAAAATGTAGTGCCAGAATCAGCGTCTATTGTCCGTCAAAATTAATGCATATTTGTTGAAAACACGTCAACCATTACGCAAATTACAACACGTTTGTTTGGGGAAACTAAAATACTAAGAAGTAAATATGTCTGTTTTTCATTGAATTATGTTCGTAATCAGAACAGCCGCAGATGCCCACTGCTGGGAATAGGCTTCCCCAATAAAGTCCAATATATTTTTCCCATAATTACCATAGGCAGGGGTGGGGGTAATCGCAGAGCATCTTCTTATCGAGAATGCTTCTGCCCAACATCTTGACCCCGCCCTCTTAATAGTATACAAAAAAACACAATGAAAATTTTGACATGACTCTTAAGATCTCGGAAGTGCAGTGATAATGCATTCACCAGGTATGGAAAAGAAGCAGGTTCGAGTCCTGCCTAAAGCCTGCGACAAGTAGATTTTTTCCTGGTAAATATTATATTATCCGGCCGTGGGGTACTGGCAGAGCAGAATAGTACCTCCTCCTGTAACAGGTGTCGTAAGAGGCGACTAAGGTACCAGACCCGACAGATGGCGGTATATCGAGGCAAAATAAGTCAGCCCAACTGTACAGGGTGTGGATGGGCAGCAGCTTCCCCGTCGCGGAAGCTGTGCTCTGCGATTGCCAACACGCTTGCCCAGCGTGGCAATTATGGGCAATATATCCAACAGCGAACTTTTAAAGGCTGGTATGGTGATGACGATGATGAAATATTATCAAGATAACCATCAAAACATTTATCACAAACATTCATCTATACTATAAGTATTATAAAAAAATTGTTGAGGTTCGTTTCGCAATGTTCATGAAGGTGTTATAAATAACTACCAGCTTGCCCCGGCATTGCGCGGGTGCGAAGAGAGTAAAAAATTATTATTGTAGGTAATTCCTCAGAAATGAACAAATATCGCAGACTATTTTGTAATCCTTTATAAATTATACAATACTCAACCTCGTCGTTTGCAATGTTAACTAAAAAAAGGAGGTTTATATACAACTAAATTTATAATTATCGATATTTTTATTATTACAACATCATTTGGATCTGATTCCATGAAAAATCACTTAAAGCACTTTTATCATAGACATAAGACAACAGAGGAATTGCAAATATACTACGTAAATATATTTAACACCCAGACACAAAAAACATTACCATTTGTCCTGGATTGGGATCGAACCCACGCACCTTTGACGCAAAAGATAGTTTTCCTTGGGACGTTTCGATAACCTTGCCGTTCTTATTATTGTTAATCGGTGAAGCACATTTTTAAAGCCACTATTTAGTTTTATTATGAGTAGTGGACCCGACATATTCGTTTGATATCTATTGCTGTGAGGTACCGGCAAAGTAGAATAGTACTTTCCCATGTACCGGTTGTCGTAGGAGGCGACTAGGGTACCAGAACCGATAGATGGCGGTATGTCCATCCAAAACATTGCAGCTCAAATGCACAGGGTAGCGATGGGCAGCAGCATCCCCGTCACGATAACTGCGCTATGCGATTGCTAACACGCTCACGCACACACGAGCTCTGGTCACTGGAGTCACTAATTAATTAGTGACTTTAATTGTACCTTATAGCAGGTACGGACGACCCAGTAGTTCAATTATTGGGTGTAGGTTCATGCAAAGAAAAAATATAATTATATCATTTTGATGCATGCAATATACAGCACTAGTGAATAAACTAACTTGACATTCCCAACGGAACATTCATTTTCTCTTCATTTTTCAGAACTTGGTTATAATTTGAAGATCATTAAACTTGTAACCTACAAGTTTTTAGAGAGCTTCGAAAGTTTTAATATTTAATAATTCGTTGGTCCTCTTTCAATTTTACCTATAAATTAATGTTAGGTGTCGAAAGTGAAGTCGGCGAGTAAAAAATGAGTCTACGTAAGGTATTTTTTTTTCATAATTTATTAGTGCATACACAATCTCATATAGGTCAATAACCTGTCAATAATTTTGACACCTAGACACATAAAATAACCCAAACATGATCATATAAATATTTGTTTGGGATAGAGATCTAACCCAGGAACTTTGGCAAACATTATAGGCACACTACTTAACGAGTCGCCGGGCTCGTAAAAGACTACGACATCTCATACATTAACCTAACTCCTTGTTAAATCGCTTAAAGCACTTGTGTTACGGAGACCAAAGACCAGTAATAATAATTAATTTTATAGAGAGACCTCTGATGTGATTTTGTCGTGGCTAACGTAAATATGATCACGTCTCTGAATTTTGTAATATGATCAAATGGCTGCCTATTTGCCTTCGCAGGAATGCTCATCTACTTTCTTTACTCAATGAGGTACTCTTTAATGCCTCCTCCCCTTCTTATCTTAAAAATCCTTTCTACTTCTTAGGTGACGGTCACGAGAGATTCCTTAGGTCATCAAAGCGTCTAACGCTTAGGATGCCTGTGCATTTCACAACATTCTACAGTAAATCCTCTACGGTTTATGCTGTTCGTTTGTGGATTGCGCTCGCCTTAACAATCCGATGCGTGCGTCCTTTGCCGATATTTAAAAAAGAAGTGAAGGAGTATCCATCTATCGCTGTAATTACCTCAATGCTAAGTGTATACCACTCTGGAACGAGCTTCTGTTGAATATTAAGCAATCCCCAAACAAATTTATACCTGATGATATATATATATATATATATATGCATTTATTGCGTTTGTTTATACAAATATGTATGCCACGTTTATCTATTTTGTGTATATATTGCCTGCACCACTATATATATATTTTTTTTTTTTCTGTTACGTGTAATGGTTGACTGGGAGATAATGCCATCTGGCATTAAGTCCGCTATTTGTACATTTTGTGCAATGAAGTTAAATAAATAAATAAAAAAATATTCTTACTGGCAAAAACTGTACTTATTTTAAGGATAATATATATATATATATATATATATATTATTTGGTACACCTCATTCTACTCGTACCTCGTATTTGAAATATGTTTTCCACACATTTACCATGCAAAGGTTGCCTGGAAGAAATCGTTCTATGCGATGAGGCTGCCAATTGTACTTTACTATGTATTACATACTAATATTATGGTTTGTCAATTTAGGTGTACAATAAACATTATTATTATTTATTTATTTATTATACCAGATATTTCGCCACATTAAGCAGGGATTATATTGCTTAATATGGCTCCTATATCGGAACACAGCAATGCAAACACAGATATTTGGCGGTAGAAGTATCTGCCTATTTTACCTTGCCTTAACACAATATGCGAATTTTTTTGTTGGCAAAAATTATAGGTCCGATGGCGCATTTGGTAGTGCCCCTGTCTTTGTGTCATGGGATCGTGGGTTCGTCCCTCATCGAGAACATATGTTAGTTTTTGTCTTTTATCTGGGTGTTAAATATATCTTTAAGTATTATACTTGTGATTCCTCTTATCCTTGATTACTGTACAAGTTATCAGACATCATAGGAATTAGATTACATACTAAAATACGAATAGACAACACCCAGACCTAGATATAGAGTATACACTTTGTTTTAGATGGGGATTGAAGCTAAACCCTCGGCGTATAAGTACCACCTCTGACTACGTCATCAGAATCATGGTTGCTTCTAGTTTTTTTTTTTTTACGTATAAGTGTTTTTAAACTAAATATTTTATTTACGAGAATACATTTTCTTTTTGGGTTTCAGGCAAGAAACCTGCATCTTTCCCATGCCAAAGAACTGCACTACCGTTGAGTTATCGAGACCTAATAAATTAGGCATTTTTAAAGCATAAAACTTAAAATACTATCAGCATCATCTTCAAAATTGGGGGATTTTTGCCGCATTGGGCAGCCGTGGTGTCAATCGCAGAGCGCAACTTCGGAACGAGGATGCTGCTGCCCATCCCCACCCTGCAGTATTGAATATGTTACTGTTTCAGATTTATATACCACCATCAGTCGCATCCGGTACCCCAGTCGCCTCTTACAGCACCTGGTTCAGAGAGAGGTACTATTCTCCTCCGCTAATACCCGACAATAATTTATATAAGTTTTATTTCTACATATAATAAACCTTTGTTTGATATAATTTAATTTAATAAATCTCATGGTCTTAACAAAATTACATAAACAATATAATATTCTCATTCCGTCATCCCTTTGTCCAATTTACGCTTTAATAACACCCAAGTATGGTTAAACATCTTATACAGGACGTTATAATTGAACGTCGACTTGGTAACGGCGCCCCCTGTATATAATAGTCTTAACGTGTTAATACATATTAGGTTGCAGGTTATTAGTACATAATTAATCTGCTTTATGTTCTAACCTTGTGAGACGGATCCGTGGGGTATTCGCTGAATAAAATAGTGCCTTCCTCTGTATCAGAAGGCTTAAGGGTCGACAGTAGTAGTGAAATAATAGATGGCGGTATATTCTTTTTTTCCAGTCAACCCTATTGCTAGATGACTTAGACGTCACTGGAATTGACGTCTGGATGTCGTCGCCACCGAGGGAGAGGGCGGGAACGCTCATTGAGCGACCGCACGTTTAAAGCAAGATCGCAGGGCTAGCGGGATCTTAGTGAAATCATCAGCGATCGACCGAGGGCGCCACTAAAGGCTCGACCTCGTCTCGGGCGGCCGTCGTTGACGAGTTAACATTCTACAAAAGAGGATGGATCGAGTGAGCCCGGCCGCGCTAATGGGTAATATATATATAATCTATAATAAATTATCTTGTATATATCATAAGTCACAAGGTCGGCAACACTCTAGTGATTTCCTTGTGGATTACGAGCGTTTATAGGCTGCTGTGACACATACGTATCCCGCGGGCTGTATGCTTGTTTGTCAGCCTACTTTAAAAATTAGCATAAAGCACTTAAAAAAGGAAGTAAATACGTTTCTGAAAAGAGCCTCTTCAATGATCCTACAGGAAAAATAAAACATATTTGTTGCCGGTATACTTGTTTTGAAATAGGCCCTTTTCAACAAATATAACTCATCATCTTCATTATCATAGCTACTATGGAGACATAGGCCTCCCAAAGAAAATAAGGTATTGGACCATAATTTTCGCATGGAACGGTTGTTCCAGCAATCGCATTGCGAACATAGTATTTATCACAACAGAAATACTGCTTCTCTCTGACCCCCCCTTGTTACCTTTGAGCTACGCAGTTCTTGGCGACCATTTATGGTTACCGGTACCTCAGACACTACTCTCGACACTTGGTATAGGACAAACTACTACCTTACTCTAACGGCACCTCTTAAATATATAGAACGTAGTACCTCTGGAATTCTTAGAAGTATACACATTTTAAAAATTATAGACATTTTATTTTAATACACAAATTTGAAGGTGTTGACATTTTATATATTTTTTTTTATACTTGAATGATGAATTTGACAAATAAACACACTGTATGCATAATAGTAACAATAACAATAAATTCAGACATTATCTCACACGGTCCTGACACCGAGATAAGTCGCTTTAGGCATTTGTGCAGCTAACTTCAGACAACAGAGAAATCACAAATACAATTTGTAAACGTACCTATATCTATCCAGACACCAAACAAATACATACATTCACAGTATAAACATTTGTTCCAGGTGGGATCAAACCTACAACCCCTTGGCACAGAAGATAAAATCACTACCATTGGCGCCATCGGGGCCGTCGTCCAGAAAGCGTTGCTTACGTTGAGAATTAAAGATATCATAACATAGTACCCAGTAATTTCCACTCCCTCTCATCCTTAAGACTGGAATACAGCAATGCAAGCTGATGTTTTACTGTGAAAATAGAAGAGAGAGACCAAAACACACGACTCTTGTGAAAGATCTATAAAAGACTTAATTTAATAAAATATCTATCGACTAATGTTCAAGTTGAAGTAAAAAAGGGCTCGATGGCACAGACGATAGTGAACCTATCTTATGTGCTAAGATCGTGGGTTTGATACTCGGCTAACACAAATATTTATATGATGAATTATATATTCAGATATTGTGTGAATTTATTTATTCATATCATTTTAATCCTTCAAAGTGCTCTTAGGACGGGTTGTGGATTAAGACTAAAGTTAAACCGTCCTTTATCAATTGAATTACGTCCGCACATTTGATCATATAACGAAGTTACAGTTCCGAGGTATTAAAACTGAAGCTAACTACACTTTGAGTTACTTTGTGACCCATTAACTGAAGTTTGAATCTTAATGGGTTATTTGTGACTAAAGTTGTGTGTAAGATCACAGTGCTGTTAATATCTTTTGCATCGCTAATCTATAGGGAACAGGGAATTTGTAGACTCTATTAATTATCACAAACATTGGCAATGAGGTACCGGCAGAGTAGAATAGTGCCTTCTTCTTTAACAGGTGTCGTAAGAGGCGTCTAAAGTACCGTAATCCACAGACGGCGGTATATCTACCCGAAACATGGGAAGGGCAGTAGCATCCCTATCGCGAAAGCTGCACCCTGCGATTACCAACACCCTTGCCCAGCGCGGGCAGCGCATCCTATCTTATACGCCAAGGGTCGTGGGTTCGATCCTCATCCACGACAAAGATTTATATGATGATATTTGTATATTTCCTGGTGGTTGGATTGTATAAATATTTAAGTAATATATTTGTAATGCCTATGTTGTCTGATGTCCGTGCAGAAGTGCTTGGAGCGACTTACCACGGAGTCAGGTCAATGCACGAGATTATATAAATGTAATTTGCCTTTGTATATAAAAATTACATGCCACGTTTTTGTTCAAGGTTTTAATCAGAGAGATAGGATAGTTATTTCTCAATTTATAATTAGTGTATATTTTTTTGATAAACATATAAGTATTATTAAGACAGGAGAAAGTCTGTCGGAAAAGCTAGTTTTTATCTTTATTTTTAATGTACACCATGCAGTCTCGAAAGTAATCAATCATAACTCGGTATGTTATTAAGCAATTAGACCTTCAGATAAAGCTTTGAAGTACTAAATAAACTGCAGTAAATATATTGATATAAGTCATTCACAATTCATGTTTTAATTTAAAAATGAAAAGGATTGATCGAACGATCAAAGTAAATCGCAAATGGAATTTTGAGTAAAAATGCTCCATTAGACAATTCCATCCAATCGGTCATTGTCATTCATTCGTTCGTTCGTTAATTATTCAGTCGTCAATTATGAGGTTTTGTTCAATTCGAGAAATTTTTCGGTGAACCGATTCGCGGCGTAATTGAAATTGCTTTTTTCTATATTTTTGAATGTAGAATAATGTTGTCACCAAAGCTCATTAATCTTAGGAGCTCATTGCGCTCTAAGCCTTCGAACTAGAACATAACATTACTTGGATTGTTGTTTTTAGGCATAAATGGTATAGGTATACTATCTTGCCGTGACATTGTAATGTTTTGGATATATATACCGCCACCTGTCGGTTCTGGTACCTTAGTCGCCTCTTACGACACCTGGTACAGAGGAAGGTACTATTCTACTCAGCCGGAACCCCACGGCAATGGCTACTGCCAAATTACAATAGAACTTTGCCAAGTCTCAGTTGTCATTTTTTTACATCACCTGATACAAAAAACACCGACATACAAACATACAGGCCGCGTGATATTGTGACTAGATCTGTCAACTCTGTCCCCCTTCATACCGGAATACAACAATGTAAACACTGCTATTTATCGTTAAGGCTACTAAAGTACTAAAACCGACAGATGGCGGTATATCCATCCAAAACAGCGTACATCAAAAGCAACAGGATGATGATGAGCAGGAGTATTGTCTTTGCGATGTCATTAGCCAGCGTGGCAAGTATGGGCAAAATTTTCCTTTCTTGGGAATCCTTTGTCCAACAGTAGACGTTCTTTTATCATGGCGGAAATTTGACAATAATTGCCACGTTGATCAAGTGTGGTGGTAAACGTAGACCGTAGCTTGGTGCTAGAGATGCTGCTGACCAGCCCCACCATGTTACTTTTCATCATATATCAGCCATAGAAAGTTCACTGCTAGATATAGGCCTCCCCGAGATGGCGGAAATTTAGCTCCTAATTGCTACGCTGGACAAGCGTGGTTGTAATTAGAGAGCACAATTTCGTGATAAGGATACTGCTTCCCTTCCCCTTCCTGTATCCCACTTCAAATATATAAAGATTGCGCTATAAATTGCACCCACCCCCTCCGTTCAATACATCTCATACGAAGCTCCAAAAACCCTATTACGTCATAAGTTGGGTGTTTCAAATACCCACGATCTACATAAACAAGTTAGGACTAAGTAATGCTCAAGTTAGTATTCCACACAGTGTAATCAGGAAAGTATATTTTAAATTATGACATTTCTTTATATTATGGAGTTAGCATACAAGAATATGGTTTACTTGATGGTAAACAGCACCGCAGCCTATAGACGTGGAGCTCTAGCGTGTCGCAAACTTTGTGAGCTGTAGATACTATGTCACATTTACTCAGTAATTTCACGGCCTCTCTCACCCTTGAAACCGGAACACAGCAATGCAAACACTGCTATTTAATGGCAGAAATAAACGAGTAAGGGACTTTCATAAGAGGTCTATTTCATGCAACATAATCATCATCATCATTATACCAGCCGTCAGAAGTCCACTGATAGACACAGACCTCTCCAAGTGAGGAGTTTATTTGCCCATAATTGCCGCACTGCGTAAGTGTGTTGGTAAATGCAGAGTGCACCTTCACGACGGGGGTGCTGCTGCCTATCCCCGCCCTGTGCATTTAAGCCGCACTGTTTCGGATGGATATATCTGTCGGTTCTAGAACCTTGGTCACCTCTTACGACACCTGGTGCAGTGGGAGGTACTATTCTCTGCCGGTACGTCACTGCAAGTGACATTATAGTACATATCAATATGGCGTATTCTTCGCTAGAGGACTCTATCTATATATAAATATTCGGAAAAATTGTCTTAACGCTGAATATTTAACAATTCAATGATGAGACATAAAAAGCTATCCTTAGCAAGTAACATAGTCTATATTTATGATAACAGCAATAGAAGGTCCACTACTGGACATAGAAAAGAAGAATTTTGTCCAAATTACGATAGGCAAACGTGTTGGTAATAGCAGAGCGCAGTTTTTGCGACGGGGATGCTGCTGTCCATCCCCGCTCTGTGCATTTGAGCTACACAATTTAGGGAGAATATAACGCCATCTGTCGGTTCTGCTCTGCGATTGCCTCCACCCCTGCCCAGCGCGACAATTATGGGCATAAATCCTGCTATCATACGGATGCCTATGTCCAGCAGTGGATTATATGGCTGATATGATGAATCTAGTGCCAGTTGCAATTTTACAGCATCATCTATACAAATATCAGTCATTAAAATATCAAAATATAGGAACCGCTCGACATCTCATCCAAATCCGCTATCAAGTATGCTTTTGTAGCCAATTTCGATTAGTAGACTCAAGAGAGCCGATGTGGTAACTCCTTAGAGGGTAGGTGTTGAGGCTCCATCTTTCCAATTCTCATACTCTTGAGACGCACCTGATTATCCACGTTTCCCTGACTTCCAGTCTCCACGGCTGATTGCAGAAAAAGTGCAATAAAAAGAACAAAGAATTTGCCCGAGTTGGCGCACTCATACCACAGCACTATGCTACTATCTTATCTCTAACTCTGTAACTCACATAACTGGAGTCCATACTTAATCCGCAGTAACTTGTACCGGAGCGGCGTCTCACACGCCTCCGAACGTTTAATTAAAACAATTTGTCATGCTCCAAGCGGTTGGGTATATTTATAATATTACTAACTGTCCCGGCAAACGTGGTTCTGCTAAATAAATGATAAAAAAAAATACTAAAACACTTATTAATGAGTAGACGTTTGTGATAGAAGGGTGATTTTTTTATAATTATTTACTTTTTAATTATAGTTGTATATTTTTGTATTCTCATAAAATGTTTACATATCGTTTCTTTTTAGCCCATGATATAATATTTTGTATGCGGTGTTGGCTTGTAAAAGTTGTACATTTAATAATTTATTATATAATTACATTTATTTATAATTATAGTTATTGTGTAACAATTGTTGGTGAACATTGAATATATAAAAAAAATGATGCTATTTTATAAAATAAAAAAAGTAAATATATGTTAGGGTTGAATAAACCTTATCACTAAGGGGCATAAAAAATAGATATTATCCGATACTCAGACCTACAGTATATGCATATAAAATGACTTCTGAATTTTGCCGTTTTGGAGGAGTAAACTAACACTGTGACACGAGAATTATATATAAGACTAGCTGTGCCTGTGTCTTTGTCCGCCTGGAATTGTGACTTTAGGCAGCATATTTTCTTTCGAACTACAAACTTCTACGCACCGCTCGCAAAATTTTTCGCCAGTTTTTGCCACATTTTTAATCAATGCCCCTCTCCTTCCGCTCGTAGCCATAAAATGTAGTGTTACTACATACTTTAAGAGGTTTAAAAAAAAATGTTTCCGCCCGGGATCGAACCGGGGACCTTGTGCGTGTGAAGCACAAACTACACTACGGAAACTTGCTTTAAGTTGTCGAAATTATTGATAACTATACTTTTGAATAAAACTAAAATTATAATATAACCGGTTCTTTTGGAGATGTCCAGCTGTGGACGTCATATGACTGATGTGATGCTGATGATGAACAATTGTAATGTGCGTAGATGGTAGTGATCTTGTACAACAAGGGTTGTAGGGTAGATCCCCACTCAGAGCAGATATTTATATGATGATAGTTATGTTTGCTCTGTGTCTGGGTGTTTAAGTAGTATATTTGTGATTCCTCTGCTGCATGTAACCACGTGGTTTAAGCGACTTATATGTATATATATATGTTATATTATATTAAAAATTGAAAGGGCTTTAGATTTAGACCTCTTACAGAGATTGTCTGCATTGGTCCTTCACTCTCACCTATTTCTACCGCCAAATAGCAATGTTCGGAGAGCTAAGTTCCGGTTTGAATAGTGAGAGAGGCAGTTAAATTACTGGGTAAATGTAACATTGTATCTTCAGTTCACAAGGTTGGCGGCACACTAGTGATATCTTTGCGATGACACTAATTGCTTATCATCAAGCGGGTCGTATGCATGTTTACTGACTTCACAACACAAAAAAATATAAGTTATATAGAATAATATTTCTTTTAGGTTTATTATATAGCATAAAAAAAATTGCTGTAATAGACAATGACGGATGCATGGAAGACCCTTACTCATATTACAAAGGTCTGTTGGTACCTTTTGGGTATGGAACCCTGTGTAATGAAGGTAATGCCCCTTTAACGATGGTTAGAGATCGCTAATTATGTGAAAAGGGTAGATATGTCTATCGCAGCAACGGATGGTTTAGTTTAGTATTTTTTGAATATGATTTTGAATTTGTACAGCGATGAGTGGTTTGGCATGGAGATGATAATTACTTTATGTTAATTTCTTAGTGTGCGACATCTGCTTATTGTTCGTTGGCATCTGTTCAGTTGTCGCTACCATTATGTGTTATTGATGTTTGGGAGTTAAATTAAATTCAATTTGAGTAATTATATTTGTAATTTCTCTGTTCTCTTATCTTTGGAGACAAGTTTATGTATGAAATGTTGTGAAAATTTATTTTTAATTAGTAGCGCTCTGCAGTTTTCTCTTAGCTTCAGTTCTTGCGCTAGTAAACGTAAGAAAAAATAAACAACATATCATACATTGACCTGATTCCGTGCTTGTGTTACGGATATCAGATAACATATGTTTCACACCTAAACACTGAACATGTGTCATAATATATAAATGGGTGGGATCGAACCCACGATCTTTGGCACACAAGACAGTATCACCACACTATATTGTTGTGCTAGCGATACTGTTTACAGCATTTTAAATAGAGGTCACTTTGAAATAGTTCTCTAACTCTTTCGAAATAGTTTTATTGAACTTCAGATACGCTTCCCTGCTTGTTCAAAGATGCAAATGAAAAGTTTCAAAAACTATGTCGATACACTAATTATTTAATAGAATTTACTTAATTTTTTGCTAAATTAATTGAACCTATCTTAACGAAAGCCGGAGAATTCTAGTCAGGTTGAATCATCAAAGCAGCCGCGCTGGACAACTGTCATAGCAATCGCAGGGCATATCTTCGTGACGGGAATGCTGCTGCCCATCACCACCCTGTTGTGTTTGAGCTTCACTGCTTCGGATGGATATATCACCATCTATCGGTTCTGGTACCTCAGTCACCACTTACGACACCTGGTTCAGGGAGAGGTACTAATTTACTCTGCCGGTACTACACGGCCATGTAAGACTAAATGGTTTTTAAAAGTAATAAGATCTTTTAATTTCTGACTTTATCTTATTATTTCCAGGAAAGGCTTTTCCCAGATGCAAACAACCTTTTTTATAAAGATTATCTGCATTCTACCGCCAAATAGCCGTGTTTGTATTGCTATGTCTATCATTATTATACCTGCCGTCAGAAGTCCACTGATGGACATAGGCCTCTCCAAGTGAGGAGTTTATTTGCCCATAATTGCCGCACTGTGCAAGCGTGTTGGTTATCGCAGAGTGCGCCTTCACGACGGGGGTGCTGCTGCCTATCCCCGTTTTTAAAAATAATAAGATCTTTTAATTACTGACTTTATCTTATTATTTCCAGAAAAGGCTTTCCCCAGATGCAAATAACCTTTTTATAAAGATTATCCGCATTCTACCGCCAAATAGCAGTGTTTGTATTGCTGTGTAAATGTTTAAATCTTAAGATTAATAATGAAATTACCGAGTAATATGATATGTAATCTTTCAAATCTCAAAGTACAGACAACGCACTTGTAATTTCTTTGTACATAATACGAGTCGATACGATATATATATCTATATGTTTTATTATTATTTCGTTACAGGTAAATAATTAGAAATGCACCATTTACAATTTACTTTAGCATATATACTTTATTTATTTATTTTTACTCTGTGGATTTCGTGAAAAGATGCTCGTGATTCAAATAAGTGCTTCGAATTACCATATGCCCATTTCAAATGTATGTGTTTTAAGGCTCCGTATTTAAGGCGCCTGTAATCCCTTACTTAGCTCTTGCCTCTTAAGATACAAAAATGAAACCTGTAAAAGTGAAAAAGTTAGAATGTTTTAAATTGAGCAGTCTTTTTACATTGCAAATTTTTTTGATGGATAAAATTTTTTCTACTTCTGATATACAGACTCTCAGTACAAAAATCTCAAATATAATCTTTAAAATCGTATCACTTATATATAAAACTAACACAAATGTTCATAATATAAATTTTTGTCCTGAATAGGGGTCAAATCTTCCTTACTTTAACATATTCCTGATTATAAGCATGGATCAGCACTTAGCTGTCTGTACGTAAGCGGTAAAGTGCAAGAGATATGAAAGAAGTACCCAATAACAGTTAGGATGACATTATCTAGTTATAAGGTTCGAGACACCATCAGCATCCACAGACTACCATGAACACTGACTTTCACACGAGCTTGCATATTTTCCAACCTAGTGGAAAATATTAAAAACGCGGCAAGTCTACAAGGAAGGCAAATTGAAGGGAATTCTATTATGAAAAATTTACAGAATACCTGAAAGTAATTGACAATTCTTGCTTCAAAGAGCTCTGGTACAGTTATTAATTAATGATCTGATTTATATGCGAAAGGTCTTAGGAAAGTAAGTCTAGACCAAAGCAAAAAAAAAGAGTACAAGTTTAAGTACGCACACGTAGTCTTAGTAATCGGTTCGCGCAGAATTGGTTCGCACAAATGTGCAAACGGCGTTCCGTCCGGATCTATTTTTAGTGCGTGCGAATTGACTCCTTAAAAAATTGGTTGTATGCTTTTCGCAATTAAAACAAATGTGCAAATAAAAAAAACAAAGTAGAGTAATGTACAAGAGCTTATAATTATATATTAATGCTTAATCTAAATTTGATTTAAATTTATACTCAATTTTCGTGGTTAAGGGGAAATATCTACCATTTTTAGCTGTTGAGATATAATATCTCTGTATTATCTCTATTATTTTTTATCTGTAAAATATCAGCTCTATCACATATCCTCTAGAATATTAATTAGATGGTGGGCATATACGTTGAGGCAGAAAATAAAAATTATCCAAATAATAACGCCATTAAAAATCATTTTGTTAACACATAGCTCAATAAACGTGCCTATTTTACAGATAAGCAAATTTTGTTTGGTATCGTTCATAAAACAAACAACGCTATCGAATATTGAAACGTAATTAGTGTAGACTATTATAATGTAATTTATTTTGTTTTTTCTATTTTTTTTCAGTTGCAAGACTACTATAATCTAAATGCTTATAAAGTACACTATTTACTTACCAGTAAAAATCAAAAAGACAATATATATGTTAATAATCAAAGTACTTTGAAAAAGATATTTTATTGATCAAGAGTAAAACTTTATTATAAGTTCAGCAAGTTGTACTTTTAAAATACAAAAATAACTTGGTATCGGTAAAAAATGGAAACCTTGATTATAAGAATTGTGATTTTCATTACGTTCTTATTTAAAGTTATGCATTTTAATACCTAAAATGCTATGGTTTTTAAAAAAATGTGATTTCTCAATTATTAAACGTATATTTAAGTAATCTTTAAAGACAAATCCTTCATACAACCTCGCTTATCACTACGGGTAGCCAAACAAAAAAATAACTTATAAAGATTATGATTTACAAGTAAGTGTATATTCCATAATGACTACTAAGCGTACTACCAATTTTAAAGGTGTCGACTCCCATGCCCGTCGTATTATGAAAAGTGTAGCTTCGTAGCGGGAATGCCGCTGTTCACCCCCATCCAGTTACATTTGAACTATACTGTTTCGGGAGGTTATACCATCGTCTGTAGCCTGTTACGATACCTTAGTCCATATGAAGTAATATTCTACTCTGCCAATACTTCACGACACATGCAGGCATGTAAGCAAAGTAATTAAAATTGTGTTTACAAGAATACACTTTTGTCTTGTCAGTTCAGGAACAAGTACGTGACAACTACTCTGTTCGACATCTCTCCCTTCACGAGAGCTTCTGACCGGATATCGGTGCAAATGGAAATTCAAAAAGTACTACCTTCCTTGTTCTTAGCACACGGTTCTCCGCAGAGAATTAAGTGGGGTACACTTAGCTTTATCTAGAAGGCTAAGTCCTATACGTCCTCTTATAGTACCCGCTGCGATGTTGTCTTGTAAAGGTCAAAGTTAAAAAAGGTCATTGACAGTTAAAAAGATAGCGCAACGCTAGCTTGCGTCTCAACTAGCGTTTAAAGACATCGCTTTGCTTTAGGGTCATCACATATATAACATGAAGAATATTCTCTTTCATAACATACGAGGAATCCCCGAAATAACGTCATCGCCTTAATACCGCAATATTCACGAGGCGAGCCGACACAAATTAAAAATCCACCGCAAACGTAACGAATGGTCACCCTTGTGGCTGTGGGGAGATTAATTAATTCGTTGCATATTAAACCCAAACCCTGTGGTTTGAGAGTCGAGTTTGAAATTCCCGCAAATATTTTCTCATATAACCGACCGGTGGTCTTGTGAAAAAAATATTTCGCGCGAAATTGTGGTGATATTGAATTAATGATTTTTCAGAGTGCAATTAAATTAATAAGTTGATTAGGTTAATGAGAATGTTTCATATCATATCAGGCATAGTAAGTCCACTACTGGACTTAGGCCTCTCTAAAATAGGGGAATTTTCGCCCATAATTGCCGCTCTAGGTAGGCGGGCAATCGCAGAGCGAAACTTCTACCAATACCCTCCGTCTAGTATTTTAGGTGCATTATATACAGCCATCTATCGGTTCCGGTACCATAGCCGACTTTAATATCTCATGGTAATTTTGACACGTCTTTCACACTATCCTTGGAGAATTGTTTAAAAAGTGCCAGCTTTTTTTAATACTGGGTTCTGATACTTTCATATTGAATTGTTGGTACATAGTTAGTTAGTATGTTAGTTTTTGTGCTAAGCACACCACAAACTTCTATCGCATTAGGTATGATTAAATAGTGACTCTATCCTGCGCGCCATAGGTCGCAGGTTCGATCTTCAGCCAGGACAAATATTTAAATAATGAATGTTTGTGTTTGTTCTGTATCCGGGTGTTAAATATATATTTAAGTATTATAATAATGATTCCTGACTCCTCTGTTGTCTGATGTCAACATTATCTCCATTTAAAGGCTACCTGTAAAATATTGCATTATAAGTAATGATTTCCCTATCTTGCGTCATAAGTCGCAGGTTCGATCTCAACCCAAGACAAATTTTTATATGATGATAGTTTGTGTTTGTTCTGTGTCTGGGTGTTAAATATATATTTAAGCATTATATTAATGATAACTGGCTCCTCTGTTGTCTGATGTCAGTAACACACATACATTAGGCGACTTATTACGGATTCTCGTCAGTTTTAAGAGACGATATTAATTTATAAAATAAAACATCTGAATATTATTTAAAACAAATTTTTAAAATGGCTTCTACACGTTGTTTATATGAATGTTGTAGTGGTGAATAGTACCTCCGGCCGATCCAGGTTACGACACAAACTGATGCATCCACTCGAAACCGGCTCAAATGCAACATGGGCAGGGATGGGCAGCATTTCCACCGCGAATCTCTGCATTTACCAGCACAGCTAACGGTGCACCTTCCTAGGGAAGACTACTAGACTATGTCCAGTGGACGATCTACGGATGCTAATGTTGTTGTTCTAATGGTTTATCCTTTGATGCTATTGTCAAACACTAGGATATAGTTCAGTTGACTGTGTCAAAGAGTTACTTTACTCTTCACAACTGTGTATATCCCTGAAGTGCGAGTGCACACACCAGAGTGTCATCCATTTCCAATTGAGCGTGAATAAACAAAAGACGAACGAAAAGGCGAACGGCTCATGAGGTAGACCTCACTCACTCTCACTTATTTCTGCAGCCAGATGGCAGTGTTTTGTTTGCCGTGTTGTGTTTCCGGTGTGAAGAGTGAGAAAGTCAATGAAATTAATGGGTAATGCGATATCTTCGAGTCACAAGAATGGCGACGCTATAGAAATATGCTTGTGATATCTCGAACATTTGACGCTTACTGTCACTTTTTTACGCGGACTTTATGCTTGTTTGTCGCCCTGGTATTAATGAAAAAACCCTTGCCCTAAATCCATTTTCCCCAAACAAAGTCTGTAGCATAAATATAACTTCATTTTTATTAAAATCACAGTCTGAATATTAATCAGACGACGATTTCGCCCCTTCCATCTTCCGCACTTTAATGATTCTTGTTCAATTTCTTTTCAAATATTCCTTAGGCTAAAATAACATAAGCATGAAAAATCTCTTCAATCTGCGCTCCGGTCCAATTTACCAATTCTTGCAGTCCCTTTGGACCGGACTTGATATTGTTAAGCCAAAGTTAATTAAAGTCTAGATAATCCACTTACTGATGGCAACTGGCTAATGTGCTTTGGAAAATTCTTATTTAATAACAATGAATTAAGGTTCATTGTTGATTGATTTTAGTTAAGTTTTTAATACGTCACACGACTACTTATACAGTGCGATTAGTTCATTCTTGTTATTGCTCTAGTCAAGTCGCTGTATACCCGAGTGTAATGAGGATATAAAATGGTTATAGTGGGTTATACCTAAGTGATAAACCATGGTAGGCTATTTGTAGACCGTTTTGAAGTACACAATACTATAGTACACTATTTTTTTCTCTTTAGTTGGGTTCAGCCAACGTTTGGAATGTAAATGTGTGACAAATGTGTGGAAAACAATATCACAGTAGAAAACTTTAAAATTACAAAATGTTAATTACAAAACATTAATTATTAGTGTTTCTGATAATCTATCTCAGGATTCCTGAACTAAGCTGATAGCCTATTAAGAAGGCTTATGTCTTACAGTGGACTTAGAATCGATAATTGATGATAATATACATAACAAGCAACATATCAGACATACCGATAAATTAATTAAATAAATACATTAAGAGCAAGCTTTTTTCGCAAGCATAGTATAGTGCTAACGAATATATGATACTAGCAAAGCGCGTAGTTTTACTCGCGTTAAGTTGTAGGACAAACAGCGTCATTTATGCTACCCTGTTAATGGTCCTATCGTGATGTTATATAACCTATAGACTTCCTCAATATTTGGACTATTTTCTTTTTGTCTTTTAAATCGGTCCAGCGGTTCCTAAGACTAGCGCGTTTAAACAAACAAACAAACTCTTCAACTTTATAATATTAGTATAGATTTGTCGTAAAACTGCCTGGGTTTGAATTCATTTAACTGCTTCTTAGCAGCCTCTGCCAGCGTCGTTACTTCTTGTAAGGAACTTTTATCAGGTTATTGGTGGCTTCCAATACCTTTTTATTTTCTGTAAATAACCGATTTCTAAACCATATTAAAAAGAAAGGAACATTCACAATATTCACATACCATCTCGTACATCGATCTGACCCCAACATATGTAGTTTTGTTTTATTACACCAGGTCGACAAATCTTAGACGCTTGTACCAAGGATAATAAGGATACCATTAGCGCGTTGCTAGCATTGCGACTTGTAGATTACACATTAATATTACCCAGTAATTTCAGTCTCTATCGTCCTTCAAACTGAAACACAGCAATGCGAACACCTGCGATATTGTATGAGGTCAACCTTATGCGAAGTTGGATATAAACGTGTGCTTCGGACAGACAATAGAGGAATTACAAATATAACATTTCAATACAATGACCAGAAACAGAACAAACAGTGTGCATCGAACCGACGTCCCCTAGCGCATAAGCTGAGGACATAACCGAATGCGTCAAAAATAAATGCGTCATAACGAAGGTCGTAGAAGATTGCCGGTCCGTCAATTTTCTCACACCCGCCTTTCCAATTAGTAAATAATTTCTTAAACACCGATCGTAATAGCTATCTCGCAAATGTATCCGATAAACGTTAACGCGAAAATTAAGATTGAAAAACTGGAAGAACTCAAGCGAAAATGGACTTTGTTGTGTACATAATAAAATATAATGTTTGAAACGCCTCATTATACCAATTTAAGTCGTCCCTGTCGGTACAAGGGACCGGACTCGGCGAAACGTCATCCCAAGTGCTTTTTTTTTATTTTTTTTATTTTCAGCCGAGTCATTAGGCACAGGGCTCCGCGATAACGAGGGACTTTGTGGGAAGTAGAAAATATTGATAAGTTAAAAATATATTTTCAATGCAACATGAAGATTAATTGAACTATACAGTTTTTTAAATATAGATATAAATTTCGCACTAATATTTAAGTTTTTTTGTTACCGCTTTTCTCAACCGATCTTGTCAATTTTCTCAAACTCTTTCCGTCTAAAAAGAGTAGTGTGTCTATGAAAAATAAGCTAGTAAATAATAACAAGTTCATGTTCACAGTATACCTTTTAACCTCTTGGTGCAAAAGATAGGAACACTGCCAAATGCTATCACCATCCAGTCCAGTCCATCCAGGCCAGTTTAGTCTCTTACAATACCTGATACAGAGGGAGGTTCCATTCTACTCTGCCGGAACTCCACGGTAGAAACAATCATACAAAAATTATAAAAAAATATCTTGCATCTCCTCTGTGTACATTACTGATTATATCACGAGGAATTTTGCCAAAGAGTTGTTCAATATACTTCTTGCAGCTAACAGTATACAAACAATGTAGCTTAAACATACAGGGCGGAGATGGGCAGCAGCATCTCTGTTACTAAAGCAACGTTCTGCGATTACCAGCTCGATTGCATAACGCGGAAATGAAGAGCGAAATGCTAGCTACTTTACTTATAAATACTAATATCTTGGTGAGACCTATGACCAACAATGGACTTCCAATGGCTTATATGATGTTGATGCATGATTGTATGAGGGACCTAATGGCGCATTTGGTAGTGTCCCTATCTTATGCGCAAAGGGTCGTGGATTACTTCACTCACGACAAAAATTTGTATCATGGACATTTGTTTTAGTTCTGTCTGTGGGTATTAAATATAACTCATCATATCAGTCATTAGAGTCCACTGTTGGTCAAAGGCCCAACCAAGGAGAGGGCAATTTTGCCCATAATTGCCGCGCTAGGCAAGCGTGATACTGCTGCCTATCCCCGTCCTGTGCATTTAAGCTAAACTGCTGCAGGTGGATATATCGCCATTGGTCGGTTCTTTTAACTCAGTCGCCTCTTTTGACATCTGGTACAGGAGTTACTATTCTACTCTGACGGTATCATACGGCCATATATATATTTTATATATATATATATATATATATATATATATATTAAACCGTTTAAATTTATTTTTGATTGTGATGCCATCTCCACTGTTCGTGTATTCGTAACTTCTGGTTATTTTTCGACGTGAAATATTAATGTTAATATCGCTTCCTAAGCGTTATTCGGTTACCGCAAAGATTTAACATTATCTATGAACCGTCTTGTGCCAGTGACTTTGTATTAAATGTAAACTTATAAAAATTAAAGATTTAATATCCTCAAAAACGAATAGACCTATTTAAAAAAAGTTTTGAACCAAAAAGTATGTATTAACCATTAGAAAACCACATCGAAGCTGTATCCTAATCGAGCACAATAGGTTATATTATATGTTAAAAACAATGCGAAAATGGATAATGGTGAATATATGCAATACGGCCGTCTGTGGTACTTTCATAATTTTTAAATTTGTATACATTGTTTATGTTGGTATACGGTAAGCAAAAGATCTACCTAGCCTAATCTGACCATTTTTACGGTTAATTTTAAACTCAATTGCACGGTTTTATAGATCAATATCAATTGCAAAGTTTTAGCAGGTTGTTCTTTTGCTGTGTGTACATGTTTGTAATAATAAACGACCACAACATCTCGTACATTGACCTGATTCCATGATAAGTCGCTTAAAGCACTTGTGTTACAGACGCCAGACAGCAGAACAAATATACTACTTAAATACATATATTTAATAGCCAGATACAGAACACACATAAATCATCATATAAATATTTGTCCTAGGTGAGGATCGAACTTACGACCTTCGATGCACAAAACAAATTCACTACCATCTGCGCCATCAGGTCCGTTAATTAGGAGTATTTTAATCATTTTCATGATTAACATGTAACAATTCAAGCTATATAGATTTTTATTTTTGAACATTTATAACTGATTAAATATTTAATAATTAAATATATAATTATAACTATATAAAAAATATTAAACTGAGAAACTCAGTAACTTAATCAATATTAGATATCCGTTTTGCATGAAACCGCTAACAATAAATAAATAGATTTACACAACATCTCATGCTTTGATCTGAAACCGAGATAAGAATCCATAACTCGAGTGGTTAAAGTACATTTAACCACTCGACTAATGGATATCAAACAGCAAAGGAACTGCCTTAATATTATTGTAATACATGAGGTAGACCTCACCCAAAAAGTCGTCTGGATTAATATCTATTTCTACCGCCAAATAGCAGTGTTCGCATTCTTGTGTTCCGGTCTGAAAGGTGAGAGAGGCAGTGAATTTATTGGATAATGTGGCATAACATCTTCAAGTGACAAGGTTGGCAACGCGTTAGTGATATCCTTGTGATATGACGAGCGTATATAGGCTGCAGTGACGCTTACTTTCACACGGACTTGTATGCTTCTTTGTCGACCTAGTCTAATAAAAAAAACACACTAGGGTAGAGCGATATAATTATTTTTATTTCCGAATACAGAATACATACACCATGTGTCCCACCTGGGTGGGTTGAGAATAAGGATCTCTACTGGAAATGGCTACCTTGGCTACCTCTGTCGCTTCCTGTACTCGCAAAAGCCCTTTCATACACGCCGATTTATTCTTGGTACTTCGGACGTTATCCTTCTTTAATACCTCATCTACCTGGTATGATCGCTTAGACTGACCTATGTGTATTCATTATACTTTTACCCATCGTTTCAACATATTCAAACAATCCGAATATTCCTGTCTCTATATTGTCACAACATCGTTTTTCACTCTATCCTTCATCATTTACGAATACCTCAGGAATGGCAAGTACTAGGAGATGCCTCATAGTGGAGGTAATCAATTCCAGCAATCAGCTAAAGGCTCTTTACAACAATTTCTTTATTTCCTCTTCTCTTAGACAGAACAACAAAATGCTTAAACTATAAACCTATACAATATGGTCTATGTAAGAGACTGGCATCCGTACCAGGAAAACCCTGTATAATAGATCACCAGTCTCTCCACATCCGAACCGATAAATTATATATTTAATTACAAAGTTATCACGACAGCTGTTACATACATGTATTTAAATGTGCATACATTAAAATTGAAGAAAATAAAATACAAAAAAAGAAAAACAACATTTGACTGAAAGAACAATACAGTCTCCTAATTCCCTCTCCGGACTTGTCAATGCAGGTAATGTAAAACTAAATATAACAGTAATTATGAGTATTACGAATGTGAATGTATGTGTGTACGGTGTGCATGCGTGTACGCGCTTGTGTATTCGTGTGTCCTGGTGTATATGTGTGTAATGTTTATGAGAGAACTGTCAACAATTTTTCAGTTGCATCATAGTCCAGCGATTTTAGCCAAGAATTAATATTGCGATTGCATTTATATTTACTTTGGGGATAGATGTTAATTAATTTATTTATTTTGTTTTATATAAAATAAATGTTATGTAAATTTATGCCTCGGACTTATCGTTCTTATGCACCTATCGGCACTTCTACATCGAACTCGATCGAAATCGTTGCGTGCGAGCTGACGCGTCCGACGACAGGGGTATACCAAGGGAGTATAGGGATACCAAGCAGATGCCATAGAACAACAGTAAACACAAATTTAAAGGTCAGAAGTAGATTATTATTGACTAGCAGTGCCTGTGACTTTGTTCACGTGAAATAGTGACTTTGTTCTCGTGAAATAGTGACTTTGGGGGTATAATAGCCTTCACCGACAAATGGAATATCCAAAACTGAAAGAATTTTTGAAATCAGACCTGTGGTTCTTGAGATTAGCGCGTTCAAACTTATAATATTAGTACAAATATATGAATAACTAATTAGATCATTACGCTGGTTTATCTGTTGCATTATAGCACATTGCGTATAAGGAACTACTATTGTGGATTTTATTGCTAGATTTTGACGGAAAAACTAAAGTCTACATGTTAAAAGGTGCCAAGTACTTCAGAGCAGACTCTCTGAATACTATATAGTATAGATATATTTATAAGAAAAAATAATTTAAATGCGAATACAATTTGTTTTATAAACTTATTCATGAATTCACTTAGTTGTGAGTGCAGAATGATTCAATCGGTCTAGAAATCGATAGCCAATGAAAACCTCGGCCTAACAGGCCAGTCCAGTCCAATAGCGAGTTTTAATCTGAGTAAATAATGGGGGGAATTAATCAGGCTTCCATTATCAAAGTTGAGGGAGAAGAACTCCACTACTATTGTAACTTTTCTAATTTTTATGTTAAAATAAGGATTTTCAACGTTAGCATATCAATTGCAGTAAATAGTTCAAGATTACCACTTTAAGATAAACGGCGCAGGAATCAATCTGTTTAATATAATAACGTTCCTTTAGAAAATTTATCAAAGAAAATTATTTTTAGCCCCTATATATGGAATGTACATGTATTTAACCCCCAGACACAAGAACGAAGAACAAACATAAATATTATCATATAAATATTTGTCCTGGGTGAGGATCGAACTCATGACCTTTGGCGCACAAGACAGGATCAGTACCATCTGCGCCATCGGGCCCGTCAAATGAAGTTTCTACGTTCACATAATACATTGTTATAGCAGAATAATAGTAGCATTGGCCGTTGGGTAACCACAGAGCTGAATAGTTCCTCGCCCTGTTCCAGGTGTCGTAAGAGTCGAATGAGGTACACGCTGTACTCATATGCAACAATGGGCAGTAGCTTTCTCATTTTGAATCTATGTGCTGCTATTGTCACCACAGCTGCCAAGCGCGAAAATTATGGTAAAAAACCCCTCTTTCTTGTGAACATCTATGACAAGCAGTGAATGTTCTACTGCTGATATGATGATGATCATAATGATGATGATTATAATGATGATGGCCAACTTACCTATGAAGCGGAGGCTGATGGAGTGTTAGAAATGTCTATCAAGTTAGAAAAAAATATTTCATTCTCGCCGTCTTTCTCGCCTACAAGTGACTAAGCAAAACAGTGAGTTTCTTTCGAGATCCGATAGTAAGTCCGATGAAAGCTTTTCGCTGTCGGCATAAAGACTGGAGTAGACATGATTCCTCTAATCACTCTGCACCCAAGTTTGTTTCTTTGTCCGCGCCGGCAATCGCCGATATTGACAAACAAAATAAATGGACTCTTTAGAAATACCCTCAAATTGGAGTTCTTGCTTGTTTGCTCTATTTCGTAGCTCGTCTTATTGTGCGAAGACGTCGTTTGACTTTGTTACTATTTTCGTTAGTATATCTCTGTTTTGATGGAGTAACGTTAAAGTTATCGTTCCTGATGCAATAATAATGATTTAGTGACTTCGAGGTTTTGTGACGATGACGTCACTACGGTATACGAAATGCTTTGCCTTTGATGTTTGAGACCTTTTTACATTTCTTATTCTCGGCTTACTAAAGAAATCAAATCCAAAATTATTTATATTTAAATAGACCTATCATATATACTTTTAAATTTTCAAAAGGTATAATTCAAAATGAATAAAAGTATGTTGGTGAGCCCGTTAGGTACCAGTGGAGTAGAATAGTACCTTCCACTGCACCACATGTCGTAAGAGGCGACTAAGGTACCAGAACCGTCAGATGGCGGTATATCCACTCGAAACAGAGCAGCTCAAATACACAGGGCGGGATGGACAACAGCATCCCTACCGCGAAAGCTGCGCTCTACAATTGCCAACACGCTTGCCCAGCGCGGCAATTATGGGCAAAAATCTTCTTTCTTGGGGAAATGATTATGAACTTAAGAACTAATTGATCATCTAAACTATGAGCAAACCAAAGATATCCTGCGCGTTTAGATATCTATTTTCCTTCGCGTGCACACACTTATGTGGCAACCGGAGTTTTTAGTTTGTTTTTTAATTCATGCTCAATATATGAAATAGATATTGAACATGACAGAAGACGCAGGCAGCAGTGACACAGTTTAATACTATCACATATTCCGACGATCACCTCTAACTTGATCCTATTTTATATTCATATGAATTGGTTATGACTATAACTTGAATTTTGAAAATACATATTATTATTATTATTATGTCTTCGTTACTACGTACTTATTTTGCTATAAAATGCTAGATTCAGAATAATTATATTTTGCATAGTCTTATATTTTATCCTATATATAGAAGACTAATTAACTTAACTGTTCTAACTATCATATGGAAGATATAAGAATATTTGTGGTGAACAGTTTTAATGTGCA